>JAXIVD010001405.1:5000-62500 GCA_036785275.1 Cancer borealis | reverse complement strand
TACTGTGTTGTGAGAGTGTAGTACAGTCGCGTAAGGTGTGTGTGTTAATATGCTTGTGTGTGTGTGTGTGTGTGTTAATATGCGTGTGTGTGTGATATGCTTGGTATGTTTACTTGTGTGTGTTATACGAATACTTTGATTGTTTACATTGTGTGTGAAGGTCAATGTTAATGTAGGTATTTTGTGATTATGTACATAAATAATGATGATGATGATGATGATGATGATGATGATGATGATGATGATGATGATGACGGGGTATATATACAGTGTTGGCGTTGGTGTTGCATGCGGTGGTTGCGGTTCGTTAGGTCAGTGTTCGAGCCCCGCGTAATGTCTGTTAATAGCCATTACCGTGCAAGTTTAAGTGTGTGTCACAATGTAGTTCAGGAATCCGTCCATTGGAAAGACTATAAAGTGTTACAACTTGACGTATTTATAGTCCAAGATGTTCATGAAATCATATTATTGTTTTTTGACGTCCATATCTAATCTAATAACATTACTTTTTTTGTTTTTTTCTTGTTTTACTTTTTATATAAATTTTTTTAATTGACGTTTTTTTCAAATAACTTTTCTTCCGGCCTTGAAAAAAAAAAAGAAAAAAGAAAAAAAAAAATAATTACACGTGATATAAAAAAAAAAAGTGAATGAATGCACACTAAGTATTCATTAAAAATCGTTGAAGAAATATCCTTCATTAATAACATCGATTAGTTATCCTTCTATTCACATACCAATAATAATAAGATTGTACGACGTAATGCTATTGATTTCATTACGAGTTTCATCACATCTTCAATTCACACATTCCCTTCACTTTCCCTTCACCTTCCCTTCACTTTCCCTTCACTTTCCCTTCACTTTCCCTTCACTTTCCCTTCACCTTCCCTTCACTTTCCCTTCACTTTCCCTTCACTTTCCCTTCACTTTCCCTTCATCTTCACCTCACCTTCCCCTCATCTTCCCCTCACTCCCCTCTTATTTGTTTACCTTCTAAGTTCAGAAAGATAATGACATCAAATTAATATTATTCACTAACTGTACTTTGAGTTTTATGAAGAATGTATTGACTGTATGACTTTTCTTCCTTCCTTCCTTCCTTCCTTCCTTCCTTCCTTCCTTCCTTCCTTCCTTCTTTCATTAATTCAGTCTTTCCTTTGTTTCTTTCTTCTGTGTGTGTGTGTGTGTGTGTGTGTGTGTGTGTGTGTGTGTGTGTGTGTGCGTGTGCGTGTGTGTGTGTGTGCTGAATAAGGTTGCAACATTAGTCAATTATCGCTTTTCTTTTCGTTTTTTTTTTTTTTTTTTTTTCTTATTCTTAGTTTTTTGTGTATTATTCTATTTATTTTATTGCCTCATTTCCGATATCTTATTTCCTTCATATGTATGTATATTCACACACACACACACACACACACACACACACACACACACACACACACACACACACACACACACACACACACACACACACACACACTGTCATCCAAACTTATTTTCTTTTTTATTATTTATTATTTTTTTGTACTGAAATGCAAATGTTTTCTGTGACCTCATTGTGTTGTTGTTGTTGTTGTTGTTGTTGTTTTTGTAATTTTATCATTATTATTTGTATTATTCTCTTTACAAAGTTGCTGATGATGATGATGATGAAGATGATACCGTGTGTGTGTGTGTGTGTGTGTGTGTGTGTGTGTGTGTGTGTGTGTGTGTGTGTGTGTGTGTGTGTGTGTATGGGTGTGTGAGTGTGTGTGTGTGTGTGTGTGTGTGTGTGTGTGTGTGTGTGTGTGTGTGTTTTATGTGCAGAAATCAGTAAGGAATTTTTTTTTGTCTTGTCCTGAGCGAAACATTCTTGAATTCGTTTTTTTTCAACATGTCAACAAAGAAAAGAAAAGAGAGAAAGAAAAAAATATAATTTATGCTTGAGTTTTCTGGTACATTTTGTGTTAGAATTCACCTTGACCTGTAGGACCACGCGCTGGACTCTAGATCATCAACCATTACGATATAATAAGTATAGTCTTGTGTTCAACTATTACTGATATTATTACACGATGGAGTAATTGAATGGCATTTAAACATATTATTCTATTTATTTCAATTAATCTCGTATATTCCAATCAGGTAGTCGATGCCTTGTACCGTAGTGGGAGTGTTGTTAGATATAAAGTGAACCGTAGTGCTTCCCGCCATCTATCGCACGTCAACCTAACTATTATTTGTTTACACTCTCACATCCTCTTGACAGTCTCCGTCCCTGTCTGCGAACAGCTGTAGCAGGTGTGTAAGGGCGTGTACGGGTGTGTAGCAGGTGTAGAGGCGTGTAGCAAGTGTGTAATGGCGTGTAAAGGCAAGGCAGGTGTGTGTAGGGTAATGAAAGGCATGGCAGGTGTATGTGTGTGTGTGTGTGTGTGTGTGTGTGTGTGTGTGTGTGTGTGTGTGTGTGTGTGTGTGTGTAAGGTGTTCCCAGGTGATGATAAGCAGGTAAAATAAGGGTCACCTACACACACACACACACACACACACACACACACACACACACACACACACACACCTGGCAACCGGTGTGTGTGTGTGTGTGTGTCATCATATTTTTATTCGTTTTTCTGTGGAGATGTTGTAACCTTTTGACTGTAATCTATTTTTACCTTCGAGTGTTGTATGGTACAAAAAGAAAGATAAGATAAGAATATAAGAACAACTGTTAAACTGTCAATATGATCATAGAAGAACATTAAAAGGCAAGGAGAGAACATACGTGTGTGTGTGTGTGTGTGTGTGTGTGTGTGTGTGTGTGTGTGTGCATAACTAATAAATGCTTTCAGATTGTTAAAAGTTATAGACAATTACTAAAAATTTAATTACATATATATAGTAGAAAAATGTTAAAAATATATCTTATTACTCTGTAGAAAACTTGTATAATGATCAAGTTTGTGTTTTTGCCATTGTTTTGCGTGTGACAGGTGGGATGGCAGCGTCTGGGCCTAAGAGTGCCAGTGGTGGGCGTGGCAGTAATGGGCGTGGCAGTGATGGACGTGGTGGGCGTGGCATCCAAGTAATGACACATTCCTTCAAGAGTGCCATCACCTCCCTCCCTCTGACGGCACCTCTCCACCTCAACTGTCTGAACACACGGTGAGGCAGTGTGTGTGTGTGTGTGTGTGTGTGTTAGGAATTCTACCTGTAATGTTTTATGAATTTATTTTTTCTATCATTATATACGATTTATTTTTTATTAGACTGGTAGTAATGCGGTTAGTGATAATAATTATGCAATTAATTCGTTTTTAGGCTTTATTAATTACCTTTATTAATATCATTACACTATAGTCTTAATTTACTTTGTAATCATATCAGGTGTGGTGTTGTGTTATGTTGATGTGTTGTGTTGTGTGTTGTGGTGTGGTTTTGTAATGTGTTGTGCTGTGTGTTGTGGTGGTGTAATGTGTTGTGTGATGTTGTGGTGGTGTAATGTGTTGTGTGGTGTTGTCGGCAGATCTGGGGCATCATCTGGTGTGTGGTTGGTGGTGTTGGTTCCGCTGGCGTGCCTCCCCGGCCTCTACACCACGTACAATGAGTGCCAACCAGTGCCACACCTGCAGGCACTGCTGGCCATTCAGGTGACTCTAGACTCAGTAAGGTTAGGTTAGGTTAATGTGAATATATTTATCCAATCCTCTCATTGTTGCTAAACTTTTTTCTTTCTTTTTCTTTTCTTTATATTATTATTATTATTATTATTATTCATTTTTCTTTTCTTTTTTCTATTATTCATTTTTTCCTTTCTTTTCTTTTCTTTCTATTATTATTATTATTATTATTATTCATTTTTAAAATCTTTTTTTCTTTCTATTATTATTACATATTTATTTTTCATTTTTTTTCTTTTTATTTCTATTATTATTATTATTATTATTTATATATTTATTTTCCCGTAGGTTGGTGTGTGCGGCGCTCACTTATACCAGGAGTTGTGTCTTGCCAGCGGACACAAGGCGCCCAAGAAGGAGTCCCACCACACCACCACTACTACCACATCACCACCACCACTCCTGCTGAGATTCATCACCCACCCCTACACACCCTCACTCGCCACCACACTCGCCATCACACTACTCACCGACATACGTGAGTAATAACTATATAATACCTCTATAAGTTGACCTAATTAGAGTCCAAAGAAATCTCAAAGCAAGTTTATTTTCTCTACTACACAAGAAATACTAAATAAATTACGTGTATTATCATCATTATCATCATTATCATTATTATTATTATTATTATTATTATTATTATGTATCTTCCTTTCAGACCTCCTCTTAGCCCTTCCGCTGACGGTGTTGTGTTCGTGGCTGCTGTTCAAGGTGACACACTGGCTCTTCACCGCCTTCCCCGGCAGCTTCAGCCTGGGCGAGGGGGCGGTGGTGGGGCAGAGTGTGGCACTGGCACTCACCTGCTCCATCCACGGCATCATATCCAGGGTGGTGTGGCCTCAAACACTCTCCCACGCCCATCAGATCACTATTTTTATCCAGGTACATCTGATACAGTCCAGGCATTATATATTGTTAAGTGTGTGTGTGTGTGGGTTTGTTGACACACACACACACACACACACACACACACACTAATAATTTGTTTGTTTATTTATTTAACTATTTATTCATTTATCTATTTATTTATTTAACTATTTATTCATTTATCTATGTATTTTCAGACAGCCGTGGTTGTGTTGTGTGTGTTGGTGGGCAGCCTGTACAGTGTGCCGCTGCTGCGTGCGCCACACATGTTCCTGCCTTACCTGTGTGTGTGTGGCGTGGTGGGGGTGGGCGTGGCCTCACTCCTGCTGGGGGAGTGGGTGCCCGTCTGGCTGTGGGAACTATTCATCCTCTCACCTGCTAGACTCTACCTGCTGGCCTGGTGGTGCCTGCTGACTCTGTTTGCACTAGCCATCACCACCTGGGCCAGACGGTAACAATGATAATAATGATAATAATAATAATGATGATAATAATGATAATAGATGGTTTATGTGCAGCTCATGAGGTGAAAATATACAGTAGGGAGTATACAAAAGGATGAGTTTGAAAAATTAATAATAACAATAATAATAGTATTGATAGACAACCTGTACTTATCATGTTAAAATATATTGGTAAGAGAAACATGAACTTGTAAGACTTGATATTGAGTGAGTAAGTGTCTTGCCTCTCTCCCTCTCCCCAGCCGGCACCACTTGCCCACCACAGTCCTGCGTAAGGTGTACCACTTGGTGATCACGCTGGTGTTCCTGCCGGGGGTGGTGGTGGAGCCGGCCTTCCTAATGCTGGCTGCCTCGGCTGCAACCATGGCCTGTCTGCTGCTGGAGGTAGGCTGGAAGCGTGTGTGTGTGTGTTATCTATTTTTCATCTTTATCTTAGCTAACATAACATTATTTAACCCTTCTAACATTCCTCTCACTGTCTTAGCATCCAACACTTCCTTCATCAATTTCTCGTCCACTGCTTTGTAATCAATTATATTCTTCTCCTCACCATTCTCATCTCTCCTTCTCTATGTGGATTAATGTATGTGTGTGTGTGTGTGTGTGTATATGTTAACAGTCACCTTTATGTACGTGTGTCTGCCAGGTACTCCCTATTTCCATCCACTTCTCCATCACAATTACTTCACTATTTCCAAACCTTCCATTCATGTTTCCAATTAACTCTAGCCTCCTCCTCCCTTTCCCAATTTCCATCAGACACTCCTTCATTCACATCATTTCAGAACTTCATCTCTCCTCTCCCCTTCTCACATTGACAGTTACATACATACAGATTCATGCATGTTTCATTCACTTCCTACCTTCCTAACTGTACACATTATCCTGGACCCTTTCTATCCTGTATATCTTCCTCCTACACCCTACCATGCCTCTATGCCTTCCCACACCCTAGCAGACAGTAAGAGTATACACCCTTTCCTTCCCTTGCTTTTCTTCTCATCTATTCCACTCCATTCCACATCACTCCTTCCCTTGCTTTTATCATCTACTTTCTACCACACCACTCCACTCCTCCCCCTTCTCTTGCTTTCCTTATCCAATCCACTCCACACCACTCCTCCTTTCACCCCTTCCCTTGCTTGCCTCATCCACTCCCCACCACACCAGTCCTCCTCCTTCCCCTCCCATACATCACTCACTCGGTACAGCAGGAAAGGTGGAAAAATTATATATTCCATTCAATATTCAAAGATTTAAAACCATGTAATTGGATCTAAGTAACAACCAACTTATTATAAAGATTCAAAACTGTTATCTTAGACATGTTTGTGTGTGTTTGTGTTTGTACTGGTAGTGAGAGTACCGAGACATGTTTGTGTGTTTGTTTGTTTGTACAGGTTGTGAGAGTAGAGAAGATCCCTCCCCTGGCCGGCCTGATAACCCAAGCCTTCCAGCCATTCCTGGATGAGAAGGACGAAGGGCCGCTAGTTCTGAGTCACCTTTACCTGCTGGCTGGGGTATCCGCTCCCCTCTGGCTCACCCCATGTCCCCTGGGTGAGGGTAGGGTGGGGGAGGCGTGGGGGGCCAACACAGTGCTGCCCCTACTAGCGGGGGTGTTGGCGGTGGGGGTTGGGGACACGGCTGCCTCGGTGGGGGGAACTTACCTAGGTCGGAGGCGGTGGTCGGGCACTAAGAAGACAGTGGAAGGGAGTATGTGTGGTGTGGCGGCACAGCTGTGTGTGGTGGGGGTGTTAGTGGGGGTGGGGGTGGTGCAACTGTCCCTGGCTGGGTGGGGGCGGTTCATGGTGTCCACGGTGCTGGTGGGTGTGGTGGAGGCGCTCACGGATCAGGTGGATAATATTGTGTTGCCGCTCATGCTGTACACGCCTCTCATGGACCTCTAGTTTAGGGGGTGATGCTGATTTTTTTTCATTTTTATATATACATCACTCACATTTACGTCTGTGTCATTGTGTTTGTTTGTTTTGTTTGTTTTGTTTGTTTGTTTGTTTGTTTGTATAACCTCGAGGCTAATCCTGGTTTCAATGACATTAATGGTAAAGTTCCTATATTTTCAACTCCAGGTACTTTCATTAGTTTTATTCTATTTCATTTGTCTAGTAATTACAATGTACACTTCTATCTATAATTTGGCTTCATCTTTTAGTTAGCTGCTAGTCGTCACTTTGTACTTAGAACTTATTATTCTTTGATCTGTGACAACCTTATAAGTATTACACAAAGGGTCATTAGAGCTTTATTAACACTAATATTCATTCAACTTTATACTCGGTCACAAATTTGCACGTCATGTCAAGTAATGTTAAAGTAAATACGACATGATATGATATGATATCCATGTACGTATGTGTGCACAGCTGTTGTGTGGAATTCGTGTTGCCATTTTTACTAATACTCTTAAACAGTACAAAGCTCTGAAGTAACAACCTGTAATTAACACTTGCAATACTCGTGGGTTGTACAAAACAGGTCTTGGTGCCGCTGGTAATGACTGTAATTTCACTGCCATTCTACATTACTCAGGTCTTGGCTTTATAAATGTAGGCTAATTACTGTCATTAGGTTGGTTCACTCTTAATGAGCATGTGTCTTCCTTACTCTTACATCACCTGGAAGGGATTACATCTTAACCTTAATCTGACACAAGACTCGAGTCATTATACACTTAGCAAAGTGTGGGTGTGTGTGTATGTGCGTGTGTGTGTGATCATTGTAGTCGCTTCTAGTCCTTAGTGTATAAGTTGTTCAAAGGCCACTGAACAAAGTATTCATTGTTACCATTGAACCAACATGACACTCACTGGAATCCCACTTGTTGATAATGTTCAGGTTTACAGAAAGTATTGAAAAACATCATGTTGACGTAAACCTGAATGTTATGTATTGAATGACATCATGAGATAGTTAGTTAATGCAAAAAGAGTAAGTGCCAGACATCAGAAGTCATGTTGGCGTTTTATTAAACAGATACATGTTAAAGTTTCATATAATGTCAAGGTGTACATGGTTGTTGTTGTTGTATCTTGTAATTTGTAATCTTCCAAGTGGGTGCAACAAAGTGTGGTTCCAGTGTAGTGAATGTTGGAGGTGAGTCGACACATTCCATTCTGTTTGTACATTCCAACAACTGCATTAGCCAGTGTGAGGAAAGTTTGTTTGCTTATAACTTGTTTTTGGTTTTATGTTCAGATTTTATATAATCATTCCAGACTTATTTTATGTTTGACTAAGATAAGAATATCTAAACTGAAGTTAAATTAAGCCGGTGTTAAAGAATGGTAAGGTGAGGCAGGTGTTTGTGTTCTTGGTTTACACCATTATTAGGAAGTAATGTCAAGCCATGTATGTACGTGGAGTGTTACGTGGGAAATGTTCACAGTTAAGGCCCGTACACACTAGGACTTGTGCCGCCCTCTGACTCCACTCACGAGTCCCAGGACCATGTATGGAGTGATTAGCAGGTCATTTCGCACTTGACCTGAGAGCCTGGCAGTGGGCATTTCCTACAAGGGAGTTCTGCGCAAAGCCCGCTAGTTGCTTGCTATCAAAAACAGGATGAGGACACTACCCTCTTGCTCTATCCGACCATGGCTGAATAGAACTTTGAATGGATGCGCTGGAACACTCAACACTTCATTGACCTTGTAAGGGAGCATCCATGCCTGTGGCAAGTACGAACACAAACTATAGAAACAACACAGTGAGGAGTGTAAGCCTGAATACACTAACAAAACAACTCATGATGACAAAAATTGTGTAATAACATCAGAAATGATTATGAAGAAACTCCATACATTGAGAAGTCAATATTGCCGAGAGATGGAGATGAAGACATTGCAGAAGTCAGGAGCAGGTACAGACCACCTGTATCTACCCAGACTGTGGTGCTACCACGCCTTGGCTTGGTCATGGAGATACACATGAAGATTCCACTTCAAATCAAGATGAACTATTAATAGTGACTGCAGCATGCAAGACACTATTGTCTAGTGTAGACACAACTCCCCTGATTGAGGCTAGTCAGAGGGTGGCACACAAGCCCTAGTGTGTACTAAGCTTTACACAGCTACAGTGAAGATAGGTTTGGTGTGACACAGTGGTGACAGGACAATGACATCATGAACTGGGAACATGAACACACCCTTCAAGCCACTGGACTCCACTCAAGTGAGGAATGAATGTTGGTGTGTCTAAGTCTTGGCTTCACCCTTCAAGAGGTAGACACTCGCCTCCCACACCCAACCCAACACAACCTTGTCATCTCCGCTACACACTCAACCCAACACAACCTTGTCATCTCCGCTACACACTCAACCCAACACAACCTTGTCATCTCCGCTACACACTCAACCCAACACAACCTTGTCATCTCCGCTACACACTCAACCCAACACAACCTTGTCATCTCCGCTACACACCCAACCCAACACAACCTTGTCATCTCCGCTACACACCCAACCCAACACAACCTTGTCATCTCCGCTACACACTCAACCCAACACAACCTTGTCATCTCCGCTACACACCCAACCCAACACAACCTTGTCATCTCCGCTACACACTCAACCCAACACAACCTTGTCATCTCCGCTACACACTCAACCCAACACAACCTTGTCATCTCCGCTACACACTCAACCCAACACAACCTTGTCATCTCCGCTACACACCCAACCCAACACAACCTTGTCATCTCCGCTACACACCCAACCCAACACAACCTTGTCATCTCCGCTACACACTCAACCCAACACAACCTTGTCATCTCCGCTACACACCCAACCCAACACAACCTTGTCATCTCCGCTACACACTCAACCCAACACAACCTTGTCATCTCCGCTACACACTCAAGGCAAGTTCATAAAATTTCACAGTAATTACAATCATTTGGGTACCATTAGTATTTAATATGCCTGATGATGTTGAGTGAATGTAGGAGTGTGTTGTTTGGTGGTGCTTGAACACACTTAAGAAGGGTTTGGGTGGCACAGTAGTGGGACTTGTACTTTTGATCCTTGGCAAGTAGTATTTGGTAGTAAAAGTAGCACTTCCTATAACCTTTGCATAGTTGTTTAACCTTCTGGAATGGATTAAGTTCGTGAACCAAGGTATTACTATTTCATTAAATGATATGGTTGTCATTAAATAATCTGTTGAATGTCTTTGAGATCATTGAACACCACAATAACAGAACAGATGATGCTGTGTGAGGGT
Organism: Cancer borealis; assembly: GCA_036785275.1. Lineage (NCBI taxonomy): Eukaryota > Metazoa > Arthropoda > Malacostraca > Decapoda > Cancridae > Cancer > Cancer borealis. The sequence continues at coordinate 52,272 of JAXIVD010001405.1, read as the reverse complement.
GTGTTTGCACCTCAACACTCACTGTGTCATGTTACTTGAGCCTTAGGCCTCTTTAACACCGGTGGTTTTTGCCATCCAGTGTCTGCCGCTGTGGCAGACACTGGATGACAAAAACCACTGGTGTTAAAGAGGCCTAAGGGACACAGGTAATGGGCCACAATGAACCTTAGTCTGGGGTTACTGTACCTTAATCAATAGCATTTGTATTGAGTCTTTTAAAACTATTCATTATCACAAACTTAATACTAATACAACACACTGCAGTGATTGGTGTGTACAGGTCACCCATTACCATTCTCTCCCCAACAACCAAATGTTCCCCAGACTACTACACCACCACCAGTACAGTCACACTTACCTTGCATGCCGGACACAGGCCTACTAACACACTGGTAATGGTAAGCCTCAGGTGTTGGGCAGAGTGAGGCGCACACACACCTACTCATCACTCTTGTAAGTAGGCAGTAATGTAAATTTTGTTATTTTTATTAATAAAATTGTGTATAAATCTAACACTAACATGGTCTGCCACAAAACCTTTCCTCATTCTCATCAAATTGCACATTCAGTCTGTTGTACTTCAGACAATTCTTAAACCGTAATGCACAGTTAAAGACATTATTGAATCTAGTCAATAAAAATATTAACCTACCAATTTCTATGACATGTAAAAAAAAAAATTACCACCACCCTTCCCCCGCAAGAGTGGAGGCAGCGGGTGTGGTGATGGGTGGCGGTGGTGGCGGTATGAGTTCAGTTATTCAATTCCATTTTGGGATAACAATAGTGAGCTCAGCGGCTCTTAGACTACATTTGTACCTTTAGGTTGGGAATTTTATGAGACACCTTGCTGCCTTCCTGAACCTAAGAGCCAGGAAATATGACTTAACAAAAATTCATTATAGTGCAGAACACTAAGCTATCAACCCATCATTACTGAAACTATACACATGTACAAAGTGCACGTTTTATATTCGTACTTACATGACACAGTCTACACAGACACACACCCACGAAACACACAGATATGAGTGGCTGTGGTTACTGAACTAAGGTTGAAGTGTAAAGTGTAAACTGAACACTGGTGGGCAGGCAGTTGTAATGAAGGAGTGTATCCTGTCTGTCTGTCTGTCTGGCAAGGCAAGGTTACACTAGTGGGGGGAAGAAAACATTCTGTCCCCCACATCAGTGTTGCTTCACCTCTGACGGATCAGCTCAGCTAGTGGTGAGCCTGGCTGGTGCAATGATCACACCCGCGCACACCAAACACCTCACCAAACACAGCCACACAGCCACACACACACAGCCACACTGCTTCAATAATGGAGATTCATAAACAACTTACACGTAAAGCAGGTATTTTTTGTACCAAAGTAATTGTTGATTCTATAAGTGAGACCAAGTCATTGAGAAGTGACAAAGTAATCCTCAAGTTGGTGTTGGTGAAGCTGGACTCTTGTTTGAATGTGATATCATATATCCAATATGTGCTTAAAGTAAGGATCTCTACAACCTAACTCTATGCTATGTCAGTCTACCATGTAATATAAAATGCATCCATCAATAACGGCTTTCTCTTAGTAAACAATACCCAGGATAGATTACAATATACTCTGCTTTGCTACTTTAAACTTCCCACTCTTCAATGCCCTTTTAATATCTTAACGGTTGAGTGCAAACAAAATGAGCCTTATGGCACCTGGTCACTGGTATGTTGGCAACATATGCTACACTATTACACTACTACACTCATTACAAAATAAACAATTATCATTTGTCAATGCCCATAAAATTTCACCTAAATGTTAAGTAATGGTAATGGTAATGCAGCTACACGCAAGTAAAACAAACATGACAACACAAGGTAGTGGGTGGAGCAGGGCAGGGCAGGGCGGGGCAGCCTCAGCCTCAGCCCAGTTCACTTACCGAGGTTGACACAGAGAAGGAGAAGGCAGCCGGGAGGATAGTGACGGCGGCCGATTGACCTGAGTTGACTGGCTTACTCACTTCCTCCTTTTTGGTGTCTCCGGGCTTAGTATCGGGTCACAATATCTTGGCAATGCCCAGAGAGTCCTTCATCATGTACTCGCGCAAGGCCCAGAGTGCATTGACCACCGTGCCGTGACTGCCCGGCCCGTTGGCAAGCCACTGGGCAGGGAGGCGGCCGGAGTCGTTGATGACGGTACTCTCCTGTTGGGCCATCAAGTGCTTCTCCCAATTACTGATGAACGGCTTGTCCAAGTTCTCGATGTACCTGAAGGGGTAATTAAGTCAAGTTAATGATCCTTCAACGGTATAATTATCAACTCAAGGATAAATATATATATAAAAAAAACATTAACTTCATTTGATTTCACTTGCTGACACTTGCTTAATATTCAACTTATTTACTGAACTGTAGAAACTGTCTCTATTATCAACATGAATTGTACATAATCTACTTTAGTTTTACATTTCCATTTAGTTTTCCACTTTGACACGTAAAGGAAAGTCTGATGACACTGTAAAGGAAATGTGCAATGATGATCAACAGATTACATACACTTTTCTGAGTGAATGTCTGTTCCACACTACCTCCCTTTAGGGGGATAACAGCCTGATATATGTATAGAAAGATGGTTGTATTGGATGTAAAGTAATTGTTGATGATTTTTACCCAAGAAAAGATGTGTTTTATAAGTCAGTAAATACAGTTCTTCATTATACGAGTGAACTAAGGAAAGCAAATCTATTACAACTCTTTCATCCAAATCTAAACTAATTAAACTGTACGAGCCTCATTAAGTTACCAAAGAATGTTCACTGACTTGCTAATGTACACAATTATCATTTTGTGTATCATTATAAGTGTATCTTACATTATTTTTTCATTAACAATATCTTGGTGAATAATAATAATGTAGTTAATATGAAGGTGACTCACTTGATGTAAGCCTCTGAGTGGAGGAGACGCTGGGTCTTGGGGGGAGGCGCCACAAACATTGGCTCCAGTGTTTTGGTGGGCGCGGACCCACCATTGATGCCACCTGGGGAGGAAATAATGACATGTGTTCATCTTATTCAGGACACGACGACTTGAACCTAAACACAATACAATGGAACTGCCTTTGCTTGCATGGAGAATAATTGTCCTGGATTCTGTTCTGCAAGTTATAGTGTAGTAGTAGCAGAACACAACACTTTTACATGCATAACAAGAACTTCATTATACCACCAATGATTGTACAGGTGTGTGTGTGTGTGTACATGACAACCTCACATCCTGTTAACTTTCCAAGATAAATGATGTCAAGCAAAACTATCATTGTTAGGTTCAAGGAGCAAAAACATAATATATAAAGTATCTAATTAAATAGCAATCACCAGTGTATTAGAGTGAACACACTAGACAGGCATCACCAAGAACAACTTAACTTCACTACAATATCACCAACACAGACACCAAAGAGAGCGTTGAAAAGACATTGCCAAAAACAATTAGGCGAGTCCTCCACCGGCACAGATAAATAGTTAAGTTAGGTTAGGTTGGGGTTGACACTCACCTGATGTAAGGTGAGTAGGGTGAATGAGGTGTCCAGAGGAGGTCAAGCCGGGGTAGTTGACCACCACCCCAGAGGGCAAGGTGATCCCCCGCCCATGGAGACCTGAAATCATGCAACTCGTGCAGATACTGTCTCCTCTAAACACAGACTCACAACAGCATGCAGTACTTCATGACAAGGCAATCACAAGGCTATCTAAGGAACACTAATATATTGAAAAAAAAACAAGGCTATCTAAGGAACACTATTATATTCAAACACAAGGCTATCTAAGGAACACTAGATTCAAACCTAAATTAAACATAAGGAATCAACGGAACACTATTATATTAAAAAAACAATGCTATCTAAGGGATACTAGATCACTAGATTGAAAACTAAATTATTAGACATAAGGAATCAAGGGAATACTATTAAATTCAATCACAATACTATATCAAGGAAACACTGTTATATTCAAACCTAAGTGGTAATAAAGAACTAGATGAATAATGAAATAAATAGATAAATAAAATAAATAAATTGATAAATAATTCAATAAATTAATAAATATAACTTAATAAAGTAGGACGGTGAGAAGAAAAAAAATTGTGTGTATGACAGATTTGATTTATAAAGTTAAAACAAAAAAAAAAAAAATAGTAGTGAAGTGGACTTATACTTAATCTGCATTTTAACAATTTTATAACATTTTCATTATATATCGATGTGTCTGTATGTACGTTGAAAGCTATATGCATTTATAAACCCATACTCATACACATATATGATTTTTAGGTCAAATAATATATTAGTTTTACTTTTTTTAAATTGTCACCCCAACATTCTTCCCACACCCAGACCTCAATACTAGTGGTCTGGACACCTTCACAGACCACTAGATAACTCCAACACACTATATATTTATCCAGTGTCTTCAAAACATTATAAAGTTCTATCTATCTATCTATCTATATATATACCTAGCCTTATATCCCCATTAAATTAAACGAAGGTAGCAAAGACTTCTCGCTCCTTTCCTTTCTGTTGCTTTTTATTAATCTTTTTACAGAACATCCTTCAATCTTTATATATTTTTCATCCCTCCCTTCCCCCAACCAACCTAAACACTTATATAATATACTACATAAGAAAATATTGCCTATGTATATACTCACACACACTCAACACAACTCAACATATCTGAGAAACTACAATAAATAAAATAAAATAACAATGGTAAAAATAAATAAATAAATAAATAAAATAATAAACTCAATTAATTTTGCAACACTACCTATGCATTCAAAACCAAACCTCAAACAGTGCCATCTACCAACACACATACATACATACATACATACACACACACACACATACATACACACACAAGCCACTCATGCAAGAACTGAATGAATGAAGAGCAAAATTCCTAACAATTATAATATATAATGTGTGTGTGTGTGTGTGTGTGTGTGTGTGTGTGTTACTTACCCTGCAGCAAGGACTGGGTGGAGTAGGTGGTGGAGGTAGTGGCGTTAGATTGCAGAGACAGAAGAGAGCGTCGAGTGGAAGCCATGAAGTTCCTGAAATGATAAAAAAAAAATATATATAGTTTCATGTTATGTTTATTCAGAAATGTTAAAGTTTTCTGTTATGTTTGTTCAGAAATGTTAAAGTTTCTTGTTATGTTATTTATGTTCAGAATGTGTTTCAGTTTCCGTCTTTCACTCCTTCCCTCACACCCTCACTCCTTCCCTCCCTTCCTTTTCTCTATCTATCTCTCCCTCCCTCCCTCCCTGCCTCACCTTGATCTGTCATGGTGTTGAATGATCCGTCCTGTGTTCTTGAGTATGTGCACTTCCCTCACGTGTCTGGCCAGCCGTGTCACCATAGGGAAGGGTGCCAGGGAACTCTTCTTGTGCCGGGAACACCCTCGCCATCTGCACTCAAACTCTGGGGAACACGGTAAAAAGAAGGTGTTATTTAATACTTCATCGGGGGACACAAGACCTACAGCATTATCATTAGTGTATTTATGTATTTTGTAATATATTCAGCGATTAATTTAGTTCTGTTCTGTAAAATAATATAATAATAATATAATAAGTATAATAATAAGGTAATAAATCAAAAATACTTCTGTTTTGTAAAATAATAAGACGAAAATTCTGGAACGAAAACTTCAAAAATGCATCTGAGAACAGCAAACACACACACACACACACACACAAACACACACACACACACATGACCCTGACCTTGTGTGACCTTGAAGACGTGCCCCGTGGCCTCCAGCAGCAGGTGGTCACTGAGGTCAGCGAGGTCTTCAAACATGTGGTCACAGTTCTCCCACATGCACTCAAACACCACGTCAGGGTTGTTAGGCATCGGAAGGTCCTGGGATGATGGCTGCTGGGAGGAAGCCTGGAACACAACACAACATAACACTATAACACAACACTACACAACACAACACAACATAACACAACACTACTCTTTCCTTTCCCTTCCCTACCCTACCCTACCATTCCTTTCCTTCTCTTGCCTACTCTTCTTTCTCTTCCCTACCCTTCTTTCTCTCCCTTTCCCTACCTTTCCTTTCTCTTTCCTACCTTACTCTTCCTTTCCTCACCTACCCTACCTTTCCTTACCCAACCCTACTCTTCTTTTCCTTTCCCTACCCTACTCTATCCTTCCCTTCCCTACCCTTCCCTTCCCTCACTCACTCACTTACTCACCTGGGAAGCCTGTGGTGAGTCGGGTCCGTTCCCGCTGAGTGCCCTCTCCGCACTCTCTAAATTCATCTGGTGTGCTCGGTCCTCGTGCATTTTGCGGTCGGTTTCGGTCAGTCTCTTCCACTCAATGCCGACCAGGCGAGACACTTCCCCAAAGTTGGCTGTCGGGTTCTTGAGGGTGATGGTCTTCCTGATCTCGGCAGCGAAGAGGATGTAACCTGTCATCTGCTTCTTGCCTGTCATCTGCTGGAACTGTTTCTGCTGGCAAAGAGTGTGATGCCATGTAAAGTATTGTTAGGTTAGGGTGAGTGTGCATGTGTGTGTGTGAGTGAGTGTTGTTAGGGTAGAGAGGTGAAGTACTGGATGAATGAGTGAGTGAGTGAGTGAGTGAGTGAGTGAGTGAGTGAGTGAAGGGTAGTATAGGTAAGGTAAGGCTGGAATACTGGATGAGTGAGGAAGGTTTAAGTCAACACAGGTCAACATTAATAACGGAATACATATATTTATTTATCCTGGATGATGAATGAGTGAATGTATATATGATTTTTATTATTTTACTGCCTCTAGTAATTTTATTTAATAGAACTCTCTCTCTCTTATTCTTTCTTTCCACGCAAACCCTTCATTTTGACCTTTCCTTGGCTCTAGCATTCCCTTCCCTTCCCCTACTTTTCCCTTCCCTTCCCTTCCTTACCCTTCCCATCCATTCTCAATCCTTCACCTTCCCTTCCCTTCCCTATCCTTCACCTTCCCATCCCTTTCCTTACCTTCACTTCCCTACACACTCACACACAAACATACATATCTACACCTCCTTCCCTACCCTACCCAACCTTATCTACACACACACACACACACACACACACTTACTCCAGTGGGTGTCTTCTTGATGACCTTGGGCGTCCCTGTAATAATTCCTGAGTCCACTGAAGCCACGGAGGGAGGCGGACCGTCCATTGAGTCCTCGTAGTCCAAGTCCATGCGGGGGGTGAGGGGGGAGGACTCCTGCAACACCATCACAGTCCTCATAGCATCACACAACACCACAACATAACACCACACCACACCACGCCATGTACAGTACAGTGCATTATAGTAAGGTTAGGTTGTTTCCATAATGAGTTTAACTTAATGGAATAAAAAGATTAATTGTCTGGGGAGGGATGGGTGTGTGTGTGTGTGTGTGTGTGTGTGTGTGTGTGTGTGTGTGTGTGTGTGTGTGTGTGTGAGAAGTCTTGGGTGGTGAGAGGAGAGAGAAGGATGAGAGAGGATAGAGGATAAAGGAGGAGGAGGAGGAGGAGGAGGAGGAGGAGAGAGAAGAGAGGAGGAGGAGGGTGAGGATGTAGAGGAGGAAGGAGAGAGGTGAGAGGTAGAGGTGTAGGTGATTTACGTAGGGTAGAGGTGAGGTTAGGTTAGGTTAGGTGACTTACGTAGGGTAGAGGCTGCTTCTTGAAGGCAATCACAGAAGGATCAAACTGAAACAACAAAGCAGTAGTGTAGTGACTCTGACCTGACTCTGACACTCACTCACCACCAACCTGTGTCTGCTCTGCTCTGCCGAGGACAACAATAGATAGATAGGCAGCAAGGCAAGGAATGAAAAGAGGTTACGAGGCAAAAACATAACATAAAAAGGTTTAAATAATATACTTCTCTCACTCACCAACCTCTGCTCTGCCGGGACAACAATAGATAGATAGATAGGCTTCAAGGCAAGGAATGAAAGGAGTTACGAGGCAAAAACACAACATAAAATAAAAGTTAAATAATAAACTTTCTGTAACACTAACATTAACTAAGATGATAATGTTAAAAGTTCACACACTGTTAGTGATTTGCTCCCTTATCACACACACACACACACGCACACACACACATGCATGCACTTTGAAGCCCCACTACCTTGTTGATGTTGATTGGCTTTTTGAAGTAGTACACCTCGTCGGCATTGACAAGGTTGGACAGTTTGTACTTGCGGAGACCACTCTGCAGGGGACTCACACGCTGGTTCATCTCATCAAGGAAACTCTCACACACATGAACGTCACTCTCGCAGAGCTCAGTGAGGCGGACTGTGAGGGCGGTGGTGGTGGTGGTGGTGGAGGGAGAAATACATTAATAATAGGCTGTACTCACTTATTTATAACTATGTATCTTGTGACTGTATACAATTAGGTTAGTTATAGTTTGTTAGTTAAGTTAAATATATAGATTACAGTAATATTTCCAGATCGACATAGGTTACATTATTATTTATTCATATAGTAATAATGTAGATAATTGAATCACACTACACTGAGACCAGACAAACTAATGATAATAATAATAATAATAATAATGACTCCCTCCCCCACCCCTCCCTGCGTACACACACTTACATGAGCAGTAGTCCTTCATATCCATCACCATGCACCTTCCAGTAATGTCAGACACAGGTAGTGTTTCCACGCCCACGGTGAGGTACACTTCCTGGCGGTAGGACAGCTGGTCTCCGCTCGGGTTGGTCTGTGACGCATACTTGAACACCGTGCCAACAAAGTATGCTGTCCCCCTGCACCACAGAACACCATAACACATTAATAACACCACAACAACACTACCTACAACACCATATTAACACCACAACACTATATCAATAACACCACCAACACCATATTCTGTTCTATCACCCATTCTCTTTCTATTATATTCATCAATGATCTCCTAAATCTGACTCAATGCCTTACCACAACACCACATTAACTACAACACCACAACATATTAACAACACCAGCTATACCAATGTTTAAGGAAATATTATTAATGATTTCAACTTCAAAATTGTTAGATTAATGCAGAAAATGTGGGGTTTTGTAATCACACACACACACACACACACACACCTATGACTTATCTTCCTTATACTATTCCTTATCTTCCTTATACTATATCTCATCTTCCTTATACTATATCTTATCTTCCTTATACTAACACTTACTCTGGCGTGACCCAAAGTTGACTGATCTGCCTGATGGACTTCTTCCCGGCCTCCCTTCCCTTGACGTACACATAGTCCCCCACCTTGATGGGACCCGAGGATATGTTGTACTGCTCATAGTAAGTGTTGCCCGATGTGCCGTCCAGCTGCACCTTGGCTACGTTCTGTTGGTGGAAGGTACGGAACGCTCACTCATACACTCATACATACACAGAACACACACACACACTCATTCACTCTCTTCTTGAAATTCACTCACACACACACACACACACTTCTTGAAACTCACTCACTCACTCACTTACTCACTCCTTTCTTATAATGCATTGAGGAATATTTCATGAGTGTGACAAGGATGAGAAGGAAAGGTCAGAAATCCTTACCGGTAAAGGTCGCCTGATGACCTTTGTTTCTTCTTCCAGCTCAGCTAACTCCTCCTTGTGCCTCTCTATCCTCTCCTTGAAGATGGAGTCGACGCGCTTCATCTCGAGTGTGTCGGGCCGGTCCACCAGCTTGACTCGCTCCCCAATATTAAAGGGGAAGGACTGCAAATGGCACAGGCCCTTGTTTACCCCATCTTGGGAGCATCCTGTAGCTGTCTGTGTTATGACATGCTAAACTATACATACTCATTCCCTATAGTACCTAACGCCTATACATCTGCACCCTTTGTATGTACGTATGTTGAAAAAAAGTTATACAGTATAGATATTAAAAAAGTATGTACGAGGGTCAGTAAATTAATTAAAGACCCAAGTGGATAAAAGGTATTAGATAAGTGGAATGGAGTGAGTAGTACCTTTATTTTTTTGAAGAATCTGTTCCTGCTGTTGTAGCGAGACTCACACACGAACACGTCCTTGTCGTCCACGTTCTCGGGCGCCATCTTGATGTAGTCCATGAGAGGCAGCACATAGCACTTACCAATCACCTGCAGCGGAACAGTGACAAAGGTTAGGTTAGGTTAGGTGAGGTGAGATGAGGTGAGGTGAGGTGAGGTGAGGTATGGTAAGGTTAGATAAGGTAAGATAAGATAAGGTTAGGTAAGGTAAGGTAAGGTAAGGTTAGGTTAGGTTAGGCAAGGTAAGATAAAGTTAGGTTAGGTTAGGTAAGGTAAGGTAAGGTAAGATAAAGTTTTCTATTTCAACCCAAACCCATCTTTACACTTCTAACAACACACACACACACAACATACACACACACACAACACACACACACAAACACACACCTCAGTAAGTGGATATGCATGATGCTGGTCCGTCTTGAACACTTCCTGCTCAAAGAACTTTCTGCTAGGTAGGTGGAAGGTCTCGGCCGGCCTGTAGTAGTTACAGCCGTACACCATCTGCTTGCCCTCGCTGTTGGTCCAGAGGCGCTCCACGTGCAGGATGGGGTACTCACAGTTCTGGGGGAAGGTCGTCCTCATCTAAAGGACTCAGAAAGGTCATCGTCTAAAGGTCTAGGAAAGGTTGGTGGTGGTTTTAAGTAAATAAAATTGTTAAATAAATAAATGAATAAAAATATGAATTGAAATAAGATAAATAATAAAAGATGTGGGAAGATCGTTATGTAAAGGACTCGGAAAGGTCATCGTCTAAAGGACTCGGAAAGGTCGGTGGTGGTCTTAAATATGTGAAATTGTTCAATAAATAAATGAATAGAAATACAAATTAAAATAAGATAAATAACAAGACTTGGGAAGGTTGTTGTTATTTAAAGGACTCGGAAAGGTTGTCATCATAAGTAAAATCATATAATAATAATAAAAAATTAAATTAAATTAAAAATTAAAAAATTAAAAAATACTTGGTCATGTAAAGGAAGGTCAGTCATCATCTATAGGACTCAAGAAGGTCATCATATCAAGTAAAATTGTAGTTAGAAAAAAATAATAAATAAATAAAAGACCCGGGAAGTTCGTCATGTAAAGGACTCGGGAAGGTCATCACTTAAAGGACTCAACACCATATCAACAGACAAAGGAGTTTCAAAGGTCGTATACTTTGTCTTTTAATAAATCGATCACTTCTGAAATATCTATAATAATGATACTTCAGTTATGTTATTATTATTCATCTATAGTCATTATTTTCTAGTATAATTTGCTTATCTAACTGTTCATTCACCTTTTTATACCTGATAATACATGAGATTCTTCTTTTTATTAAAGTTTCCTCTTCAATCTAACCTAACAGAGCAAATAAGTGTTTTTTTATATATAATTTTCTATGTCCTTGTCTGGTTCTCTAATAGCATATAAAGAATTAAAACAAAGTGTGTGTGTGTGTGGTGTGAGAGTGTGTGTGGTATGTGAGAGTGTGTTAGTAGTGTGTGTGAGTGAGTGTGTGCTAGTGCGTTAGTGTGTGTACGTACCTTCTCTGGGGGTGAGAGGTACACAAAGTCGCCCACAAAGTACTGCACTTCGTTGTGACTCAGACTGCTGTTGTTGGTGCCGTCGGTGGGTTGTGGCGGCGGCTGGACACACACACACAGGGAGGGAGAGGAACAAGCATTAATATAACACTCATAACAATGTGTGTGTGTGTGTGTGTGTGTGTGTGTGTGTGTGTGTGTGTGTGTGTAAAGCAAACTAAAAGTGAGTCTGAATGATAAGAAACAAACATTAAATAAAGCTTTAGACTAATAATAATAATAATAATAATAAACCTAACCTCACAAAACACCAATAAATTCAATAAAAAAAACAGGTTGGATGTGATTTAGTTAAGTTAGGTTAAGTTACATTACAAACAATGAAATAAAGAAAGTCTCTAATAAAAAATAAAATCACACCAAAGAAGCTGTACAAAAATTAAACTAAAAATAAACAGAAAGAAAGAATAATCTCTCCCATCACCCTCTCCCATGTGTTTACCTTTGAGTCTTCATCTTCCCCGTCCTGCTCAGACTCCTGCTGCCGCTGTCCCCTTGATGACTCCAGCTGGGTGTTGAGTTCCACCTCAGTGAACTCCAGCGCTTTGGACTTGAGGGTCTGGCCGTGATTACACAACTCATCTCTGTTCAGGGTGGAGATGTAGGGTCAGGGACGTGTGTGTGTGTGTGTGTGTGTGTTAATTTACTCTACCTTCCTGCTTCCTATAGTGACTATGGAAATTCCTTTTTAATTCAATGCGTACAAAACTATTATTTCCTGATTTCTTTGTTTGTTATTGTCTTCTATGGTTTCTAAAATGATTATAATTATTTCCTGATTTGTCTTAGGTTTTTACAATGTTTTGTTTCTTATTAAGACATTTATTTCTCTCTCTCTCTCTCTAGATGGTGTGTACTGTAGCATGTTACCAATTGTGAAAATACTACATAATTATGCTACTTCACCCTACATTACACTACAATATCACAACACTCAATGTAGCATCTTTACCTATCTTCTACCGCTATTTTCCTGGTGACTGCTCTTCTGGTCTTGGTAAGTGCATTCAACAAGGGTCATGTGTGTGTGTGTGTGTGTGTGTGTTAATTTACTCTACTTTCCTGCTTCCTATACTTAACCTCAATCAATATTAAAACTACACATAGACAGTGGCATAGTGGGGGGAGGTCTGCCCTGAATGAGGGAGGAGGTGCTCTTCTAGTCTTGGTAAGTGCATTCAACAAGGGTCACACCGCCTCACCTGATCCTCATGTACTCGGTCTGCAGTGTGATGGCGTCCATGTAGATACGAGAGTCCAGCTTGGAGCAGCGCCTGGCCCGCCCAAACACTGAGAACAGGTCATCTTGGAAGTGGTCAAGACGGGCGTACAGACCCTTATCCAGCCGTCTCTTCATGATGTCATAGGATAGCGCTCGCATCTTCTTACCGTCCACCTGTAATGACCCGGTATGGTAAGGGTTATATACGTATGATTAACTATATAACCTACACTGCATATCATTACATATTATTCTTTACATTATATATTTTCATACATCTCATAACTTCAAAACACACACTCACACCCCTAAACATCACCACACACCCCAAACACCCCACCTATCCCTACACACACACCCTCCTCCCCAAACACCCCCACCATCACCCCAACACCCACCTCATCATAATCATTGAGTTCACAGAAGCTCTCGGCGGTGTACCTCCCGTCCTCCTCCTCGTGGTTGTACACACTGATGAACAAGGACATAAGCAGCTCCTGAACCAGCACTGTCACGTTGGGAACACCCTCATCCTGGCTGCATAACTCTAGACGCTTCTGTAGGAGGAGGAGGAGGAGGAAGATTGTGGTTGTATTAAATGAGGTGAGGTTAAGATTATATTAAGAAAAGTGAGGTTAAGATTGTATTGAAAGAAGTGAGGTTAAAATCATATTAAGAGAAGTGAGGTTTATTTCCAAACATCAAAATATACAAAAAATAATAAGATGTAGATTACTAATAGACAAGTTTAAGGTAAAAAAAAAATATATAGGTTAGCTTAAGATTGAGTGGCTTAACAGACAAACAGAGAAAATAAACAGAAATAACAAACACACAACACCACCACTACCACACCACCACCACACTTGCCTCCAGAGAGTGGCGCTGCAGGGTGAGTGCGTCTCGGTAGATCTGAGAGTCAGGTTCATTGTATCGGCAAGCATTTTGAAACATTAGTGTGAGGTCAGACATCATATCATCCAAACTCAAGTACATTCCACTTTTCCATTTGTGTAAGACTCTCTCTAAGTCTATGGGCTGCTTGATCACCTGTAAATACGCACATGAGAGGAGAGGGGGTGAGTGTGTGCGTTAGTGAGTGAGTGTAGTAATAATAATAATAAGTCTGCCTAACCTCATAGTAATCAGAATATAGAGGCTTATTACTATTATAATAATTTTTTATCATCATTATTATCATTATTATTACTATTATTACTATGAAAGACAACCTTATCTAATAGCAGTCTGGGTAGAGAGCCTTAGAAGGGAGATATTATTATTATTACTGTACTATCATTATTATTATTATCATTACTATCATTATCATTATTATATGTCTCACCTCATAATAATCAGGATACAGCGCCTTCGAGGGTAACTTCATGAACACTTCAGACAGCTGGCGTCCCTCACTGTCCCTGAATTCCCTGATAGCACTGTACATGCCCTTGATATGCTTGACATTGCTATTGTAGACAGGGAAACGCGGCTTTTTGATCAGCTTGGTTTTGGCAAGACTCGGGTCACCTTGGTTCAACTCTCGAATCTTTTCATTCAATACCTGGGAGGGAAACGAAGGGAAAAGGAGGAGGGAGAGGGGGAAGGAAGGAAGGAAGGGAAGGGGAAGAGGGAAGAGAGAAGGAAAAAAGGGGGAATGAAGGAAGGAAGGAAAAGGGGGAACGAACGAAGGGAGGAAAAAGAGAGAAAGGAAAGAGGAATCAAGGGAGGGAAAGGAGGAGGAAAAGAGGGAAGGAAAGGAGGAAAAAAAGAGGGAATGAAGGAGGAAGGAAGAGGAAAAAAGAGGGAAGGAGGAAAAAGGAGAGAAGGGAGAGAGGGAAAAAGTGGAAGGAAATGAGGAAAAAAGGGGAAAAAGGAATCCGTGAGATCTAGACAAACCGTTCTTATTATTTATTTTCTTCAGTGATTGCAACCATTATAAAAAATAAATAAATAAATAAATAAATAAATAAATAAAGATAAATAAATAATACTGCAACTGAACTGAACTGAACTTAATACACGGAAGTTATTCATTCATTTATTCATTCGTAGAGAAATTCAAAGAAGGGAAATTAAGGTTCGTTTAAGTAAGTAATAAAAGTAGTCTATTTTCCCCTTCTAAACAAGCACTTGAAAACACACACACACACACACACACCACCATCCTTACATCATGCTAATACACACACACATACATACATACATACACGGACAGTTAACAAGAAAAAACACCTTATACAAACACACACACACACACCTCTCACGCACATACCACCACCACCATCTTTATACACACACACACACACACACATACAAGAAAAAACACCTTATACAAACACATACATACACACCTTCCCTTCCCTTACAGGCACACCCATCACCCACACACCCTCCCCATCACCCACCCACACCCATCACCCAGGCCTCACCCGTTCCAGAGTGGTGGCATCTGTGTGAATGACGGATCCTTCCTCATTGTAGCGTTGGCAGTTGTGGAACATTAACTTGAAGTCCGAGATCAGTTCCTCCTCGGTGTTGTAACGCTCCCCCTTAATCTTGCTCTCAATAGCCTCCATGTCTATTGGCTGAGTAATCACCTGTATAATATCACATTACCTATTTCTTCACTGTGTCTCCAAGCTAATGTTATAAAAGTGAGTGAGTAAGGTTAGCTTAGCGATGAAGGTTGATTGGCTGGACTGGTTTGTTGTTGTTGTTGCTATTGTTGTTGTGGTGATGAAGTGATGAGGTTAGTGGGTTATACAAGCATGCAAGGGTGTGTTTGGGTGACTTATTAAGGTATGGCTTAGGTAAATGTGGGTTGTTTTTTATTATTATTATTATTATTATTGTTGATTTTATGTTTTTTCTAAGTGATTATTGTAACATTTCTCTCTTCAAATGTGATACGAAAAATTATTAAAATGGATTACTGGATGCCATGGCTTAGATAAATGTTTTTTATATATATTATACTTGATTTCATGACTTCTTAACTAATTATTATAACATTTCTCTCTTCAAATGTGACAAAAATGCATTACTAGCAAGGTAATAAATATGTTTTTAAATAAGATCATAAAGTTTATGTATATGTATAAATGACATAACATAACTAACATTTGCTGGCGAGTGAGTAAATAAATGAATGAATGGGGTAAAAATTATCTTATTAAACATACATACACACATATACACACACACAAACATACACACACACACACAATACTGCTCTCTAATAAAAACAATCAGATTTACTAACACTCTCTCCTCTCTCTCTCTCTCTGTCTCTCTTCTTTACCTCATAGTAGTCTGGATATTCCCTCTTGGCCGGCTTTTCAATAAACGCCACGATGGGTTGGCGGCCGTCCTCTGTCATGTAATCCATCAGTGTCTTGAAGAGGATCCTGGCCCGGCGTTTATAGGTAAGAGGGCGAGTGGGCCGGGCCAAGCGACGCCGGCTGTGTGAGTGGGACTGGGAGTGGGATTCGTCGTCGTCACTGTAGCTGTCCGAATCCTGAAATACACACACACGCGCGCACATAGATGGTTTAGTGATGTAAGTTTGTGGGTGTTTTATGTGTAGTGTATAGATGGAATGGTTTTGAGTATAATAAGAAAATGGTTTAGTAATGTTTTGAGTATTATAAGACAATATATATGGGTTTATATTAGCTGTTTGAGTCCTAGAAAACACACACACATACACACACACACATACACACACACACATATATGGTTTAACCTAACCTAACAACAGACTAAGAAATGCTCAAAATGACAAAAAATAAATAAATAAAGAATAAAAACAATAAATATAAAAGAAAAAACAGATAAGAGAAATAAATGATAGATAAAAATATAAACACACAAGTCCCCCTCCATGCCTTCACCCACCTCGTCATCCACAGCCATTATTTCCTCAGCTTTATTTTGTACGTATTTCTGCAGCTTGACGGCATCTCGGTAGATCCTGGAGTCAGGTCGGTTGTACTGTTGTGCGTTGTCAAACATTAAGTTGAAGTCCTCTACCATGTCCGGGATGTAGCGGTACTCCCCCTTCTACACACACAGACGTACACGGACACGCACACACACGGGGAAGAAAGAAGAAGGGATTGTATTAATAACATTGTATTATCTTGTATTATATAGGAAGGTAATACAGTCGTCCTATAATAATTATCAACAAAAACGGGTTACTGTAGTATTTATTTGTGTATTAATGTTTTATTTTATGCTATTACAGGATTGGTCAGTGTGTTTCCAGCTTGTAATATGCTAGTATTAACATTATTTATAACTTGTGTGGTAATTATAATGTTTTTTAAAGATACACAAAGGATTTTAAGTTAATTACATAAGGAAATGAAGTGTGTGGGAGTGTTAGTGTATACAATTATTCACAAGCAGGATCAATGGATATGACAGTTATTCATTTGTCATCCTCAAGGTATCATTATTCATCTTTTTCACCTCACAAGACCAAGGTTTACACTCACCAGAATCTTCTTCCGTATCTGTGACATGGATATTGGGTTCTTGATCTCGACGTAGTAATCAGCGTGCCAGCGGCGGTTAGGCAGGCGCTTGAATGGCTCAACAAGCTGGTAGTTAGGATCTGAAGGGAAGAAAATAATAATAATAATAATAATAATAATAATAATAATAATAATAATAATAATAATAATAATAATAATAATAATAGTAGTAAAGCCTTCATTAGTAAGCATATAAGAACATAATTAGGTTGCAAAAGGCTAGTTGATCTCTTTAACACTCACACTCACTCTCACTCTCTCTTATTCTCCCTCTCACTCTCTTTCACTCTCCCTCTCTCTTTCACTCTCTCTCTCTTTCACTCTCACTCACTCTCTCTCTCTTTCACTCTTACACTCTCTCTCTCACCTATAAAATAAATAAATAAAATAAAACAGTCTGTCCTCACCACTAGGAGCCGTTAGATTCTTGGCGGCCAGGAAGAGTTGCCACTGCGGGTTATCAGCGTCCACATCCTCATCACTCTCATCATCGTCATGTGTTGTTCCTAAGGGCATCTCAGTACCTCCACTGTCCTCCTCAGGCAAGGGCAGCTCCACCCCGTCCTCCAGCTCACCCACCAAGGCTGACCAAGGCCGGTTAGATGCACTCCGCTTACTCCTACGGGATGAAAAGGATTGCTTTAGATGATAGGTTTTATTATTAACCTGACTATTTTTCTCTCTCTCTCTCTTTCTTTCTCTCTATCTCTTTCTTTCCTCTCTTTCTCTTTCTTTAATTTTCTTTTCTCTCTCTCTCTCTCTCTCTTTCTATCCTGCATTCCTTCCTTCCCTCACTTACTTATTGTTATTATTATTATTATTTCATCACATGTCTTCTTCCTCTTTATTTTATTCCCTCTCTTTCCTCTTTATTCCTTCCTTCCTTCCTTCCTTCCCTCTCCTTCCCTTACCATCCCCTGTCACTCCACTATACTAATTACACTCAGGCTAATTAAAGGGAAGTAACATCATCAACTACTGCAATAATGACTCAATAATAACAACAATAATAATAAAAATAAAATACCTGAGTCACCCCTCCAGCTGTCACCCACCTGAGACGCACACTCTTCTTAGCATTGAGGATCTGCAGCAGGTCTCCTTTGCGCAGCTGGACCAGTTTTTTGAGTGTGCGCGCGTCCTTGAAGATGCGTGAGCCGGGTTCGTTAAAGGTGCACGCGTTGTTGAAGAGTAAAGCAAAGTCATCTTCAAGGTCATCCACTGTCTTGTACTGCTTCCCTTGTATACGCTGGGCGACCATCTTAAGGTCAATGGGGTGGTCAATCAACTGGTAATATTCAGGGTATTTCTGAAAGGAGATGCGGTTGATTTATTTGTTTGAGGTTAAATTAAATAGAATTGAATTTATTAAGTTACATAGGTTATTATCAGATTAGGTTAGGTTAAGTTAGGTTAGGTAAGGTAAGGTAAGGTAAGGTAAGGTAAGGTAAGGTAAGGTAAGATAAGGTAAGGTAAGGTAAGGTAAGGTAAGGTAAGGTAAGGTAAGGTAAGGTAAGGTAAGATCAGATTAGGTTAGGTTAGGAAGATAAAGAATTTCCAATTAAACTACACTCCTTCTACACAGATCCTACAACACTTACCAGCTTGGAGGGCAGGAGTCTGAAGTCGTAGGAGTATATACGTCCTTCAGGGTCCATGGCGGTCATAACAGCCCCAAACAGCTCCTCTACCGCGTCCTCCATTGTCATAGGATCACTGTCCTCCTCAAGGATCATCGGGGCAGACATAGCTAAGGGTGTCTTGTGCAGGCGGTTCCTCTGCTGGGGGAGGCGGGGACTTATAAGTGTGTGTGTGTGTGTGTGTGTGTGTGTGTGTGTGTGTGTGTGTGTGTGTGTGTGTGTGTGTGTGTGTGTGTGTGTGTGTGTGTGTGTGTGTGATTGTGTGTGATTGTGTGTGTGTGTTTGGGTGTGTGTGTGACAGACTTACAAGGGAGGGAGGGAGGAAGGAAGGAAGGAAGGAAGGAAGGAAGGAAGGAAGGAAGGAAGGAAGGAAGGAAGGAAGGAAGGAAGGGAAGGAAGGAATAGTATTAGGTGTGTATGATCATTCTTAGATTATTTGTTCACTGTATAAAGTAAAAGTAAAAGTAGTAATAGTAGTAGTAGTAGTAATAGCAATAGTAGCAGCAGTAATAGTAATAGTAGTAATAGTAGTAATAGTAGTAGTAGTAGTAGTAGTAGTAGTAGCAGCAGTAGTAGTAGTAGCAGCAACAGTAGTAGTAGCAGCAGTAGCAGCAGTAGTACTAGTAGCAGCAGCATAGTAGTAGGTGTGTATATGGTCATTCTAAAAGTATTTGTTCACAGTATAAAGCTTTAGAGAGAGACCATTGAGCTGACCCTCTTGCCCTGGCGCTCCTCCTCTTCCATCTGCTGTTGCCGCTGCTTCTCCCTGTTGATCTCCTCAGGTGCGCGCTCCTTAGCAGTCAAGAAGATCTCCCACAGCTCACACGCATCCTTGTGCTCATCTGTCGACTGGGGGGAAGGGAAGGGGAAGGTAGATGAGTCTTTAATATTTACAGTTATTTGTATTATTAGTAAAAATCTAGTTTATTTTATATTTTAGTTATATTTTTACTTCCATAAATCTATGTGTTATGGTCTTTAAACTCAGACCAATCTAACCTAACCTAATAAAATCACATAAATCTATACGTTATTGTCATTCAATCCAGATCAAAATGACACACTAACTTAAATTAACCTAACCTTTGCATAGTAGAGTTTAGCATTATCCACCAGCAGCTGTACATCTTTGCAGAACTCCTCCAGCTCATTGTACACATCTGTCTTGATCTTCTGCTGTATCTTGAGCATGTCGATGGGAGACTTAATCATCTCGTAGTACTGGGGTTCAGTCTTCTTCCGAGGCACCCGGAGGAAGGCTTCACATAAGTATACATCATCATCCTTCTTCTTGTTCCTCAACGCGTCAAAGATGAACTGAATTGTGTCCACCTGAAGAAGGGAAGAAGGAGGAGGTATTGTACTTGTAGTGTGTGGTAAAGAGAGGATTGTATGGTGTGGTATAGAGCTATTGTGTTGTGTTGTGTTAATTTGTGTTTACCTGTAGAAGGAAGAAAGGAAGGAAGGAAGAAAGGAAGGAAGGAAGGAAGGAAGGAAGGAAGGAAGGAAGGAAGGAAGGAAGGAAGGAAGGATTGTATTGTGTGGTAAAGAGGTACTGCATTTATGGGAAATTAAGGTAACTACTGTATTGTCACATGTTGTTGTATTGTAGTATAAGGAAAATGTGTTGTATTTGTGTTATGTAGTATGCAGAAATGAGAGAACATATTGCATCACCACACACACACACACACACACACACACACACACACACACACACACATACACACACACACACACACACACACTCACCAGGGTCGTGTCGTTCCTCCGCCTCTTAGGTCTCCCCTCGGCCAGTGGAGTGGACAATCCGCCGCCGCCGCTGCTGCCCTCCTCTCCATCCGGCCTCTTCCTCTTAGGCATGACCACCCGACTGATAACAACGTAAGAAAATAATTAGGCTACATAACAACATAAGAAAATAATTAGGCTGCATAACAACATAAGAAAATAATTAGGCTGCATATGTGTAATAAATAAATAAATAAATAAATAAATAAATAAATAAATAAATAAATAACTCAAAAAACTGAGAATAAATAACAAGTCAAAAAAAAAAACTTTAAAAATAACAAAACTCAAAAAATGACAATAAATAACAAAACATGAAAACATGAAAAAAATAACAACTCAAAAAACAGAAAAAATAACGAAACTCAAAAAACTGAAAAAAATAACAATACTCAAAAAACTGAAAAAATAACAACTCAAAAAACTGAATAAATAACAAAACTCAAAAATACATAATAAATAACAATGAATAACAGAACTCAAAACACTACGTACGTATTCCCTTGCTGGGCTGCCATCTGAAGGGATAAAAAAAAAAAAAGGAAATAAGTATTAGTAAGACTTTCTAACACACACACACACACACACACACACACACACACACACACACACACACACACACACACACACACACACACACACACTATAACTCCGCTATAAAAAAGTCAGAATCATTAAAAATATAAAAATATATAATTAAGTAATGTTGTCTTGGTGCATCTTTATCATCATTATTATTATTATTATTATTCACAGTACTCTTAATATACCCTTAAAATATAATACAACATAATATAAATCAAAACAAATAATAGCAACAGTACTGATCAAAAATACAATACCATACATTACACTTTCCTCCCCAACACCTTACACTGCATTAATAAGAGAGAAAGTGAGAGTTACGTTAAGTTATATACACACAGGTGACACAAGACAATCAAGCACCTGTGTAACACCCAACACAATGATAACACACTGTCTGTCACCTGCTTCCTGTTGACCACCACCACCACTACCACCACCACCACCACCACCACCATCACCACCACCACTACACCTGTTGCTTGCCTAACGCTTACCTATGAATATCTAGTGTTGAATTCAGAGTAAGGCTTCTTGTTTAGTCCCTCGCCTCTAAAGACTAGTGAGCCAGCATGTTTAAGTTGTTTTAATGTGTGTATTGTATTTGTCTTTGAGTGTAGGTAGTGTTGGGCCACGTCATATAACTTCTCAACTTCAGAATCACAATGCTATACGTGACTCTAACTGAAAATTTCATCTAAATACTACTGTTTCCAGCAAGAAATAATATCCAAGGCAGTTGTCAATGCTTTGTGAGTGAACATAAACATGACCAACCATGATAGAGAAAAGGCAAAGGTGTTATCAGAGAAGTTCTCTACAGTTTTTGTAGATGAGCCTGAAGGAGAGGTACCTCAGGTGCAAGTGAAGGATGTACCGAAGCTGGAACACATGGAAATTACTCAAGACAAAATAAGGAAGATAATACAAAGATTAAAAAGAAACAAGTCCCCTGGCCCAGATGGGGTTCACCCAAGAATCATAAAAGAATTGTCTGAGGAGCTACTGGAACCCTTGAGGATAATTTTCCAAAGCTCACTGCAGGAAGGAAAGGTCCCAGATGACTGGCACATAGCCCATGTCACGGCAATTTATAAAAAGGGTAGTAAGAGTGACCCAGGAAATTACAGACCTATCAGCTTGACCAGTGTCTTCAGTAAAATCATGGAGTCACTGCTGAGGGAGGAGATCATGTCACACATGAAGAGGCACAGTCTGCTAAGCAAAATACAGTTTGGATTTATCACAGGAAGATCCACTGTACTCCAACTAATACAGATCCTAGATAAGTGGACGGAAGCTTTAGACGAAGGGCAGGTGGTAGACGTCTTTTATTGCGATTTCATGAAGGCCTTTGATTGAGTACCACACAAGAGACTGATGGAGAAGATCAGAGGTTATAGGATAGAGGGGCACCTACTAGAGTGGACCCGGGACTTCATCACAAGAAGAAGACAGAGAGTGATGGTGAATGGAGAAGCATCGGAATGGAAGGAGGTTACGAGTGGGATCCCACAAGGCTCAGTACTTGGTCCGCTGCTGTTCGTGATTTTTATAAATGATTTACCTGAGGTAATCCGACAAGGCAGTGAAGTCTATCTCTATGCAGACGACACCAAGATCTTCAGAAGGATCAGCAACACTGAGGACTGCGCTAGGCTGCAGGAAGACCTGTCTGAACTGCAAAGCTGGTCTGAGAGATGGATGCTAGTTTCACCCAGACAAGAGCAGATACATGAGGGTGGGGAGGTCCAGTGCTGAGGACCAGGACTACACCATGTATGACACCATCACCAAGACCAACACGGAGAAGGACATCGGAGTTGTACTCGACAACAAACTGACATTCTCGGACCACATGGCGGAGAAAATTAATAAGGCAAATAAAATAGTTGGACTAATAAGGAGAACATTTGTACATTTAGACTCCAAGATATTTAAGGCTATTTATACAGCAATAGTAAGACCTATCATTGAATATGCAAACCAGGTATGGTGTCCTCACCTGATGAAGGACCTGGATGCCTTAGAGAGTGTACAACATCGAGCAACTAAGATCTCGGGGAGATATGACAGAGGCATACAAGATCATCAGCCAGAAATACGACCAAGATTGTGTGGCAGGAATCTTCCAGATGAGAGAGGATGACATCACCCGGGGAAACACCAAGAAGATATACAAACGAAGATCACAACTTAACTTCAGGAAGTATTCCTTCACAAACAGGATTGTGGATACCTGGAATGATCTGCCAGAGTGGGTGGTAATAGCCGACACCATTGAAAAATTTGAATGCCACCTTGACAAAGTGTGGGCAGGCCAGGAGCAAAAGTACAACTATAGGGCACACATCACCACACGTAACCAGTGTCACGGTAGTGCTGAGGCTATAGAGTTGGAGCCACAGGCATAGGCCTCTTCCAGAACAACATCTGTGAGTATCTGTGAGTTATACCGTCTCTGAACACATCACTCAAATAGTAACATCGGCAACATAGTTATCAGACAGGATCGTGATGACCTTTCAAACCAGGAGTGTGAAGTGTGAAGTGTGTGTTGACTCTGTGGAAGTGTGTACTGCTGCCACCACTGGAATATTACTGCTACACGCCACCTCTCACCATCTAACAAAATATCTGAGACCACTGCACGTCAAGCCCCACAAAGAACATTCACAAGCAGGATACATAGAATTCAACACCTAAATTCAACGTGGATAAGTACAACACCATGCATGTTAGACAGGTAAAGATTCGTATGACAACCCATTTGATATCTGCTTACCTTTATAATGCACTGCAAATTCAACCTCAGATACTTGTTCAGATCACCTTAAACACTAATGCATCTGAGGTTGAATTTGCAGTGCATTATAAAAGTAAGGAGATATCGAATGGGTCGTCTTACGAATCTTTACCTCAGTGTCTAATGACCTAACATAACAACCTAATCCTCAGCTCACGTTGCAATGATCACTGCAAAAGCCAACAGTCGAGTAGGAATAATCAAAAGGAACTTATCTCCACTCAGTAAGGAAATATTGGTACCATTATACCTCTCCCTGGTTCACACAATTCTGGATTACGGTGCTCAGTCCTGGTCTCCAAAAATTATACGTGATATCCAGTTACTGATGCGAGTACAGAGAAGAACAACCAAGTCAGTTATTGAATTGGTCCAGCTGCCCTACTACTAATAATAATAATAAACTATATATTCATAGGTAAGCATTCATAGGTAAACAATGTAGTACCTATACACGCTTACGGCGGCAAACATTCACTCTTCCCTCTCCACGACCCGCCGTCTCCCGCCTCACCTCACCTGCACCTTAATTAAGAACACAGGCTACCTTCCCCACCTGTCATAACCTCATAGGACACCACCAACAGTGTACATAGCATACCAAAGATTGTTTTGCCCCTAAACAACACCACCTACACACACGCGCGTGCACACAGACACCTGTACACACACACACACGTACATACACACATAATTACCTTGAGTGTGCTGTTGTTGCTACTGTCACTGTCACTGGTGTTTACATGCCTCCACAGCAGCCCGTCATGACAGCCACAGCCTCACAGCGTCACAATACGGCACAGCACAGCGGCACAGCGTCACTACAGCCAAAGCGTCACTTCAGTTTGGCTTCACAGGTGCAAGGTTACACACTAACACACACACTCACACCTGTATTAAACTCCCAACACACCTGTACTCCAATCCTAACACCACGGGGCAGCCTTGTAACCCCGGGGCCGACACACACGCACACACACGAGGCCTGTGCGTGTGTTTGCGTGCGGTGTTTGCGTGTGTTTGTGCTGTGGCCGCGGCACTACCACCACCACCACTACCCTCCTTCCTTCTCTATGGCGGTTCTTTTTACACTACAAACTCTATCTTATTCAGGTTATTTTACTGTTTTTGGTATCAATTAATTCGTCTGATTTGGTTTTGTTAAATATTATTTTTTCATAAGTGTGTGTGTCGTCCATTACGTGTCTATATAAATAGCTACATTTTCATACTTTAAACTCCTATTTTATTTCACTTGGTTACTGTATGCCTATTTTATCTTGTTTATTTATTTATCTGATTTTAATTTGTTCATATAAGTGTGTGAGATAGATAGATAGATACAAAGACACACACACACACACACACACACACACACGCTGGGTTTTAAGAGACATTCAAGATCAATACACTTCTTCTTCTTTATGTCCGTGTACAAAGATGGTGATTTAAAACTATCTAATACATTATTCTAACCGTATATCTCTACCTTTATTTAACCTGACATATTATATTAAGCAGATAAACATTATCTTGGGTCTTTAATTAAAATTTATATCTGCCTCAAAACTGATTAATTAATTACACTTTACGCGTATTTATTTTCCGCTCATTAATTTCCTGGATAAGCTTTTTGATTTAATAGTTGCGAATATACAGATAATTAAGAAGCCATTAGTCTGAGGTGATGGTGGTGATGGAGAGAATAATTACATTTTCCTTCTCTTCTTATATCAATTAAACGTTGTCAGGTTTTTAATTCGGAAATGCCTTGTACTATTTTTGACTTTTAGATTTATCATTTCATAGCTGAGGCAGTTGAATGATTAAATGTAAAGCCATGAATACCTTCCTAACCATAGAAAAATAAATTAATAATTGTTCTTCAGTTCCTGCTTCCCCAGCAAACATGGAATGAATGGGCCAATAATGGGCCAGTGCTGGAACTCCGGCATTGCAAGTGCAATTTAGAAAGGTATTAAATAATCCCTCAAAATAGATGAAAATGTGCTAGGGTGAACGAGGGAGTGCTGCCCCTCTCACCCAGAAGCTACTGTGATGATAATTTATTAATATATTCTACTATACCAAACTTATAACTATGAACTCTTGAGTAAAAGCTCTGGAACTCTTTACCTGAATCTGTATTTCCTTCCACCTTCCTACGACTTGAACCCATTTAAGAGAGGAAATAATCAAGAATTAACCAGTATTTTCACTCTTTCTTCTCTTCTACTGGTAAACTGTGGAACTCTTGACCTGAATCTGTATTTCCTTTCACCTTCCTAGGACTTGAACTCATTTAAGAGAGGAGCATCAACACACCTGCAACACTAATTTAGCATAACTTTTTTTCATTACTCTTTCTTCTTTAGGGAATTTTTTTATATCGTTTTTTATTAGCCTTGGGTGGTTCTGCAATAGCATTATAGATAATGTAAATCACATAATCAATGAAATAAGTTATGCCATAGAAAATAAACCATACTGTGACAGAAGATGACCCACACGCTGCCCTCTGTCAACCTGATGTACTGGTGTTTAACTACTTGTGTGTCAGCAAGATTCAACCTTTACAAGTACCATTAAAAAGAATAATTGCACTACTAACAGTTGAGGTCAACCATCCAAGTATAAGAGAATTAATCCTATAAACTGACCATCTAAGGCCACCAAGAATAAGCTTACAGCTGCTATAGACCTAGAAGTATATAAGGAAACAAAGAAACAAGTGGTGTAAGAAGATAAGAATAATTTTCGTTTTATATATCTTGAATAAAAAATAATACATGGTAAAATATTTCTTTCAATTTCCATTATATAGTTTGCATACAATCCATTCCTTACACCTTCCATACATTTCTTTAATTTCCATTATTAATTTGCATACACCTAACAACACCTCACACACAGTCAAGTCTCCCCTGAAGCACTAAAGATAGAAGAAACAGACAACAGGAATATAAAAAAGACCACATAACTACGTAACACATTAGTAAAAAAAGATGAAGTGATAATCTAAATAAAAAATAATACAAAGGAGACAACAGCTGCATAACCTCAGATAGATCCGAGGTCAGCCCGGGTCAGGTCAGTGGGAGGTGGTGGTGGGGTGTTTGCACGCTGCGGCCACACTCTCCATTATTGCGGCCAGCTCCTGACGTGCGCCCTCTATCTCCACCTGGGCCAGGGCTAGGTCAGGGGGGAGGGTGTAGCTCCTAAGCTGGTCCTCAAGCTGGCTCACCTAGTATTTAAAAGATCTTTAGTACATACCAACCACTGATTCCCTAACCCTTGCTGACCTAATTTGACCTTTTTTTTTATTAATCTATTCATCACCAAACAAACATGCAATTTAATGAAAGATATAATAGTGATGTTCACCTATCTGATTCCCAAGCCAGAAACAGATAGAAAAGATCTAATAATATTGAGAAGAAAAGAAGAGGCTAGATATTTGAGAGGACACAAGAAAAAATTTCAAAAAGGAATTTTCTTGAATGATACAAAAAAGTACAGTTTTCCCTAAAGAAGGATAGATACTTGGAAAGGACTGAAGGAAGAGGTGATAATGGCAAATAATGTACATCAACTGAAGGAAAAACTGGACAAATATAGATAATGAGACAGGACTACATGGGTGTAGCTCAGGCCCTGTATACTACAACTAGGTAAATACACACACACACACACAGTCATTGTGTCTGTACCTGTTTTTCAAGCTCCTGCAGCTGTGTCCACTGTGTGTTGAGAGCCTGGTGTGTGATGGCGGCAGTCATCCCAACCTTGTTCAGTCTGGCCTGTGCACGAGTAGCAAGGATTACACATGAAAAGGTGGAGGAAAATCAATATATAAATTAAGATGTTCTATAATCTTAGTTTTTTGTTAATAATAATACATAGACTTAACACAAAAAGAAAGAAGAAAATCATTATATAAATTAAAATGTTCTTTAATCTTTGTTTTTTGTTAATGATAAGGATATACAAACTTTTTCAAGGCTATTCTTTTCTAATATTGTGATCATTATACTACGTTCACTTCTTGTGTCTGCTGGGTGAGGTCAAGATTGAATTACAGTGTATATGTATGTATGTGTAGTAACAATAATAATAATAATAATAAGATTAGCAAAGATGTGAGGGAATGCATGTGAATGTGTGTATATGAATATTAATATTTGTTTATTGATAGAAAAATAAAACATAGACAACAAAATATTAATGCTTACAAATAGAGAGAAAAAAAACTTAACCAATATTAATGTTTACAAATAGAGTAAAAAAAACTTAGCCCAATATTAATGTTTACAGATAGAATAATAAAAAAAAAAAACCCTACAACCCTTGAACCCGTACCTCATGGTTACTAATATCTGCTAAGTAGTTATTGCATTTCACTTTCATGAACTTCTCCTGCTTAACATTCCTGACATGGTCCTCCTGCTGCTGCTGCCACGTCAACTCTGCCTGCTGATGTATCCTGTAGGAACAACATTGTATTTAAGCAGAACAAACTATAGTAATGTAACAAGACAAAGAAATGCAAATAAAGGATGTATTGACCCACTACTAACATTGTATTCTGTAGAAACAACATTGCATTCAAACACTAACAATGTAATATAATAAAAGGAATGCAAATAAAGAATGTATAACTGATGTATAACTATTCCTTCAATATAACAAGGATACATCTGGACTAATAGTATTGTTAGGAGCCATTACTCAAGCCTAAACCCATCAATACTTAAAAAGATAGCCATAAATATACTCCCAACTAACCTACCTAACCTAACCTAAACAACACACAATTAGTCAATACTCCCTCACCCTCGGATCTCGCCCAGCTTCCTTGACACCTCCCGACTCATTTCCAGCAGGCGGCTCGTTCGGTTCTGTTCCTGCTTCCTCTTGGCTAATACCTGGAAGGGGGGAGGAAGGGTAGTAGTAGTAGTAGTGATAGTAATAATAATGGGGAGAGAAACATATATAGACGAAGAGAGAGAGAGGTAGAGAGGAAGAGGAAGGTAGCAAAAAGGAGGAGGTAGGAAGAGAAGAGAGAGAAAGGAAGGAAGAGGAGGAGTAAGGAGGGTGGGAGGGAATAGAGAGGAGAAAGAGGGAGGTAGGAAGAAAAGGGAGATTGAAATTGCTAGTCTTATTACCTTCAGTCTGTAACTATTATTATATTCATATCTATATTAAAAAAGACAACAATTTAAATCAGACTACCACCACACTTACTTGCATATGATTCATTTCCAATTCATTCATGGCCAGAATAATATTGGTGCAGGTTGGGATCTGAACATCAAGCGCCTGAAATAATAATAACAATAATAATAATAATAACAATAAAACTAGAGTAGGATAATACACTTCAATTACAGTCATACACTTCTAATATATATGTATGTGTGTGTGTGTCCTTGCAAGAAAAAAACTGTGTCCATGTGTGTTCTAAATAATAATAAACAGACTTACTTCAGCTGTGTAAAAAATATATATATAAAACTTAACTAAATAGTGCCGGTAAAAAGATATACAGATGCTATAATTATACAAACACACATATAGTACTGATACTTACTTCTGCTGTGTGTGCGAGTGCTGTGAGTTGAGTGTGTCCGTCATCTGATAACATGTCTGGAGTGATGCTGACTGGGTCCAACCACCTCCTTATCTGTCTTGCTGGAAAGAGAAAGCACGTTATCAGGAAACAATACAAGGCTCCATCCAATTTTGTGTGAAATTGGTCGACATTGCAGCCACAAAATTCATTAACCTTATGGTGATTTTAGTCATATTTTTGGCCTTGTTTGTAGATAAATAGATGTAATTATACATCCTACAATAAAGAAAAATTTAGAGTATAAACACAAATACAGACATACATACTGCTTCAAACTGGAAAAATGAGTAGTATATACACATACACACACACACACACACGCACACACACACACACACACACACACACACACACACACACACACATCTGCTTCAAACTGGAAGAATGAGCAGTATAGACACACATACATTGATGAACAACCTGGAGGAAAAAGATAGAGAACACCTAATATTGAGAAGAAAAGGAAAGGCTAGAAATTTGAGAGGGCACAAGAAAAAATTGCATAAAGGAATTTGCTTGAACGATACAAAAAAGTACAGTTTTCCCCAAAGAAATATAGATACTTGGAAAGGACTGAAGGAAGAGGTGATAATGGCAAAGAATGTACATCAACTGAAGGAAAAACTGGACAAATATAAATACGGAGACAGGACCACACAAGTGTAGCTCAGGCCCTGTATACAACTATATAAATACACACACACACACACACACACACACACACTACCTACCCTCGGCACTGTACTCTGATGTTTTGTTGACATAATCTTGAGTTAGTATCTTTGCATTATCCTCTGAACATTTAGAGGCCGTCATGAGCTGGTGAAGGATGGTGATGCTACGTTCAGTCTTCTCATAAGGTGGGATCTGATCTGCACCGAACACATCATGAAGCCAGTCTAGTACCTGGTAAAGAGGGAAGATTGGCTCACTAAAAAGACTTGTAACTGTGTAGTCTGGTTATAAAAAAAAAAATGTGTATTGAGGAATATATATGAATATGTAAGGAATATATATTTGGTTTTACTTTAGGTCTTCCTGCAAGTCTAATGTCTTCAAAGGGGGAGAAATTGGTCACTAAAAAGACTTGTAACTATACTGTGTGGTTATAAAGAAAATGTGTGTATCTAAACATAGTATATTGAGAAAACAAAGTATTTTATCTAAGGAATATATGCTTTGTTTTATTTTGGAACTTGGAAATTGGTCACTAAAGACTTGTAACTGTGGTGTCTGTTTATGTATAAAATATGTGTGTATCTAAACCAAGTATTGAGGAAAGTGTTGAAGCACCTCACCTCCTTATGTTTGATGTCCATGACACAGCCAACACCAACACCTCAGAAACACAGACAACACCACCTCAGGAACACCTACAGCAACACCCCAGAACACACACACCTACAGCAACACCTCAGGAACACACACACCTGCAACACCACCGTGGATTAAAGAATTAAGCCAAGTATTCCACACACACACCCACCCAGACCCCACAAGTATAATGATGTTAAGGTATTTCAATAATCCTCCTGAACTAGACATCTCCACACCCTATAGTAGTGCTAGGGTGAAGGAGGGAGTGCTGCCCCTCTCACCCAGTAGCAGCCATGACCCAGGATTGAACCCACAACCATTATTAGGTCACGAGATGATGAGTATTGTACCAGAGTAAAAAAACAAATATGAAAACACATTAGAGTACAAAAATTACAGTTTTAGAAGTGGTTCAAGTTTATTTTGAGCATAAGAGAAATATATAAAAAATACAAACTAATGAAATAAAATGATTTCCTTAAAAATCATTATATTAATAAGTTACAAAATCTTTACCTGTTATCACTGGTATTATTACTTCACTCAAAAACGAAAAATAAAAAAAAATATTCCCCCAGTGAAGTCTACACAAGTGGAAACCATATTTATTTATCTTTAATTCTTGATGTTACTTATAGATTGAAAGTAACATAACATCCACACAATACAAAGGCTGTTAACTGTTACATCACAGCACAATAACAGCACAAGTAACAGCATAACCTCACACTTTGCAGAACATTAATCCAATCTATCACAGCCTATAAATACAACACAATACAACAGATGCAATGATACAACCTAACACCACAACACCACCACCACAACACTATACACTCATCCGTGGCATTAAGGTGGCGGGTGGTGGTTGTGGTGGTGCCTCAGATTGAGCTCCTCCACACCTTTAAAGAGCTCTGCATCCACTGAATCCTTAATAGTGAGCTCAGGTTCCTTAGTAACCTGCTGGAGGAGGTACTCAAAAGGCTCCTTGAGGGACAGTCTCTCCTTGACACTTATCTCAAAGAACCCCATTTTATGCTTCTTATAATACGTGATGTTCTTACTCTTCACTTTCCTCTCTTTAACATCAATTTTATTACCACACAACACGATCGGGATGTCCGAACACACTCGTAAAACATCTCGGTGCCAGTTGGGAATGTTTTTATAAGTTACCCGAGAAGTGACGTCAAAGAATAGGAAAGCAGCGTGTGCATCGGAATAATAACCGTCACGTAATGGACCGAGCTTCTCCTGCCCTGCGGTATCCCATAGGACGGCTACGCAAGGCCCGTGGGAGGTAGTGAGGGAGACTTCATGCTTCTCAACGCCTAAGGTAGCTATGTAATCCGTCTTGAAAGTTGCATTCTGTAACACCGACACGTAGCTTGATTTTCCTGTCCCTCCGTCGCCAAGTAGGACTATTTTGTACTTTTCAGAGGTAAAGGTTGTGCTTGAGTCTGGCTGCTCCTCCTGCTGCTTCCCCTCGGCCTCCTCTTGCCTCGAACACTCCATTCTGTCATACATCATCAGCTTACTAATACATGCGCTCTCCTCAAACTGAAAGAGAGAAAGAGAGAGGTTGAATTACTACTTGCTTTCAAAACTAACTACTCACTCAAGGTAATTTGTGATCTCTTTCTCTCTCTCTCTCTCTCTCTCTCTCTCTCTCTCTTCTCTCTCTCTCTCTCTCTCTCTCTCTCTCTCTCTCTCTCTCTCTCACACAGCTTCCACAAACAAGCTAATTAATGCATTTATCATATGGTTACATTTATTGATTGGTTCTCTGTGCTTGTTTTCCACCTTCAGCATCGCATCGCCGTAGGAGTCATGAAGAAAAATTATTTGTTAGGTTAGGTTAAGGTAGGTTAGGTCTATAGGAAGCTCCATGGGTTTATTCCTCCTCTGTGGTTACGTTTACACACTCAGACAACTCTTCAATAATGCTATGACTCTTAGGTTAGGTTAGGTTAAGTTAAGTTAATAATTTCATCGTAAACAATAATGTATTAATATTACCAGCATGCATTAATTATATAGTATTTGATATATCAGTTATAGAATTATGCATTGTTAATATAGATTCATTGTGGGTTATTGACCATTAAATTAATATTACTTAGTGAATACAATTTTCTCGTAAATCATAATGTATTAATACTCTTAGCGTACATTAGGTTAGGTTAGTATAGTATTAGTGTTACATGTAATAAATATTCACTCTATAGACCATTGTGTGCAATGTATCATTTCTCTACATTGATGCTAGTGGTAACCTATGTAAAATAACACATTGCAATAATTCCAATAACACTCAGCTTTGTCATTAATGGAAAGAATAACCAAAAATAATATAAGTAATTAAGTAATGAGTATAGGAGGGGGAGGAGGAGGAGGTGTATAGGAGTGAAACTTAATATACAAAAAGGCACAGCTTACAGGTACGGCAGTCGTACCTGTAGGTGCTCGCTTAAAGATACGGCACGTGCCTAACTTTGGGTAATAAAATATAGAATGCTTATATAACCAAACCAAACCGTATCTAAAATAACGGCAATGGTGCGGCCTCACTTGGAGTATGCAAACCAGGTGTTGTGTCCGCACCTGGTCAAGGACGTGGAGGCAATTGAAAATGTTCAACATCGGACAACGAAACTGGTGCCAGAACTGAAGGAACTCCCTTATGAAGAGAGGCTCAAGAAAATGAATCTGCCCACACTGGCCTACAGAAGATCAAGAGGCGACCAGATTGAGGCGTACAAGATCATTACTCATAAGTATGACCCAGACTGCACGGGTGGAATCTTCAAGATGAGGGGAGACACCACGACCAGAGGAAACTCAAAGAAGCTCTATAAGTCAGGGACGAGGCTTAACACCAGGAAGTATACGTTCTCCAATCGGGTTGTCAACAACTGGAACAACTTGCCAGAGCGGGTGATCAGTGCAGAATCGACAGTAAAATTTGAGTCAAACCTGAACAAAGCATGGAAAGACCAAGCACAGAAATTTGATTATAAAGCACTAATAGCCACCGGAGCCACCACCCGCAACCAAAGTTTTAATAGAAACCAGGATAACGAGCTGGAGACACAGGCGTAAGCCTCTTCCAGAACTTCATCTGTGAGCATCTGTGAGCATTATGGCACAGTCTTCCGCCCACTACACATGTAACACCACTCATAGCTGTACACCAATAAATGCCACCAGATATGGGCTGCCCACCTATGCAATCTTGTGACATGAACTGTGACACAGCTACTCTGGGGTAGCCAACCAGGTAAGGTAAACAATAAGACACAGACCTTAGGAATAGCGGATGACAACACGGTACGACTGCCGTATCTTTAAGCACTTCGAAATAATATAGATTATTAATCACATCCCAGTCCTCTCATTGTCCTGTAACACCTGTACATCCTCCTTACACATCGCATCATCCATTATCTCCCTCTTCCTGTTCATCATCATCCTTCCCATCCACCTCCTATCTACGCTATCCAAATACATTCTCATTCTTAATTCTATCCACACGCCGATTACATTCCCTATAAGCTAATACATGCATATTTAAAAGGCAGGGACATTAGGTATACTTACAGAGTTATACAGATATGATGGCACGGCAGAACAAGGTATAATAAGGCAGAAGACACTGTGACGACGAAATAATCCAACCCGTAAGCCCGCGCGACAGTACTACGTCTCGGTCTTGGTTAGGAGTCTTTCTTGTTGGAGTGAAGAATATAGGTCTTGAGAGTATGTGGGAGCATTAAATGAACTTAAAAGGTTATATAGAGTTTTAATGGTAGAATAAGGCACAATACATTATAAGGAAGAAATATAGTAATGCGTACATCTTTCCACTTATTTTCCCGCGTTTTTTTCCAGAGCACTTTTATACTTTCAATTGCCGCCCTTTTTAGGGATTTATATCTCCTAGACTTATATTCAGCTCAAACATGTATTTCACCATCCAAGATTCACTCCAAAACAGCTATAAATCAATTCAATTATAGCCATGCTTTGCACACACACACGTAGGCTACACATGTCTTTCTATCAATATACTTAACTTAAATCCCTATTAAATAAGGTGTGGCCAAGACAAGGCATTTAGGGTTGAGGGAGACACTACGGTGGCTTGTTATCTACGGTCATGAATCTACTTTGGTATGCGATCTACACTTTATATTGCGAGCTACGTGTCATGAATTTACTTTGATATTCGATCTACACTTTATATTGTTATCTACGTGTCATGAATCTACTTAGGTATACGATCTAAAGGTTAGATTAGCCTAATCTAACCTACTCTCCCCACACCCTCTGTACCTCGTGTTTCTGTAGGAGAGAATACAGTGAAGGGGCATCCTAGACCTCTCGCTCTGTCCCCTTTTGATCATCTATTAATACTCTCACTAAGGCAGGGTGTCGCAAAAACACGTTATCTCTAATTATTTCTGATGTATTGCAATATTTTAATGCAAAATTAGTGTATAAAAATATAGAACATACAATATAAATAAATGATAAAGTTAATGAATGAATGAACCTCTCTCTCTCTCTCTCTCTCTCTCTCTCTCTCCTTCAAAGGTTAATATACTGTGTTTATTATCATTGAAAGAATCACATACCTATATTCAAACAGACATCATCCTCTAGTTTGGAATGATACAATGATAAAAGTTTATAATTTATTACAAAAAAAAAAAACATATACAGAATATAATAGTCTGTAATTTCCATGTGTGTGTGTGTGTGTGTGTGTGCAAAATTCACCATGGCCTGGGGTATCACGTGCTGGACTTTAAAATCATCACCCATTACCCTCCCCAAAAAGAGATCAGACAGACAGAGACAGACCAATCCCTTTACACAAGTTGATAGGGGTTTGAACCTATGCCCTGCTGGATGACAGGCGGGGATGTTAACCACTGGACCAAGGAAGGAGTTAAAATAAGTGTTCATTAATTATCATCATCATCACTCTCCTGGTCCCAGCCGTGCAGTGTTGGTTCCTTATAGAAGTTATCGGATAATACATTCCATTTTGCTTTCTTCTTCACGGGTGGCTGGAGGTCCAACAGCTCATCCTTAACCTCCTGTAAACAACAAACAAATAATAAATAAAATATAATGGTTATAAATAAAGCATAACCCTTTAGCAAACAATAAAACAAAATATAATGTGATTTAACTTCCTGTATGAAAAACAAACACTAAACAAAATGTAATGTTGAAAAATAAAACATGACAATCTATCAACTAATTTTCTAATAATAATAAAATAATTAATAATAAAATAAAGATACTTTCAAACAATATAAAAAGAAGGAAGGAAGAGAAAGGAAGAAAGGGAGGGAGGAAGGAAGGAAGGAAGAGGAGAGGAGATACAAAGCACTTTCTAACAATATAAAAGAAAGGAAGGAAGGAAAGAAGGAAGAAAGGAAGGATGGATGGAAGGAAGGAAGAGAGGAAGAGGAGAAAAGATACAAAACACTTTATAAAAACACAAAAGTACATTCAGGAAGATAGAGAAAGAAAGGAAGGAAGGAAGGAAGAAAGGAAGGAAGGAAGAGAGAAGTAAGAGAAGATACACACACAACACCCCATCACTCACCTCCTTCATACCATCCTCCTCTTCCTTCACCTTCCTTCCTTTATCCTGCATCCCCTCCTTCACCCTCTTGCCTTGCTGCTTCAGGATATCCATGAACGCCTCCTTCCCGGTGCCTTCTAACACCTTCTCTCTCCCCATCACACTGCGACACTCGGACAGCTTCACTTGCATCATGCTTCTGTGCTTCTCTATGGCACTGAACAGCTGCACCACACCCCTGAACAGCACACAGCAGTAGGTTAATTAAGTTATGTACACATTCTCTCGTACACACACTCAGGTACACACACTCTCATTATCTATTATTGTTATTGTTAATTTGTATACTTCCTGCTGAATATTTTTATTATTATTATTATTATTATTAATTTGTATATTCCCTACTGTATATTTTCATTACTATTATTATTTATTATTGTTTATTATTTTTATTATTAATTTTTCAAGCCCATTAATTTATATGAAAGTGTACAAATATATATTGTTTTGTCATTACTAATTCAAATTCAATCACTTATCAATAAAGAAATGTATTAAAACAAACCAAGGAGTGTGTGTGTGTGTGTGTGTGTGTGTGTGTGTGTTAATACTTACTGTGTTGCCATGACACGTAGTTTCCGTTCCTTGTCCCTGTCTTCTGTGATGTTGGGTTTCTTGCGGAACTTTTCCTCCCATACCTTACGCTGAAAAAAAATTAAGGTTATTAATATTCCCCTTTAATTAAGTACAAACAACTCTCTCTCTCTCTCTCTCTCTCTCTCTCTCTCTCTCTCTCTCTCTCTCTCTCTCTCTCTCTCTCTCTCTCTCTCTCTCTCTCTCTCTCTCTCTCTCTCTTTTACTTACATATAATTCTCTATCATGTATGGATATTAGTGGTTTCTTCTCCTCTTCCTCCTCCTCTTCCTCTTCTTTAATCTTATCGGTTATTGGTTCTGTTATGACCTTTCCGCTGCTGTCCACGACCTCAAACGTGTCTCTTGCTTCCTGTTTGACCTTCTCGTTCTTCTTCTTCTTCTTCTTTATTTCATTGTCGGTCTGTGCTTTGGATAATATAATGTCGTCTGATTTCTTCGTTCCTAAAATCTTTGCCATCATGTTTGCCAAGCCCGAACCGGTGTTTTTAGTATCATTTTCATCATCTTCTTTCTCACTTTCACTCTCATCATCACCGTCAAAATCATCTTCTTCCTCACTTTCATCATCGTCTGAATTATCACTACTATCATGTTCTGTTTCTTTCCTCGTCACTTTCTCTGTTGTTCTTTTCCTTTTCTTACGTTTCGTCTCCTTGATTTCACTATCACTGCTTTCACCTTCATCATTATCACCCTCCTCCTCCTCATCATCATCATCATCATCATCATCTTCCTCCTTAATTTCATCAGCAGAGAGTGTAGTGTTAAAACTTTCTCCTTCAAGGTTGGACTTGTTTAAGTAGTCGTCCTCCACCTCTTCCTTAATCTCCACTTCTTCCTTAATCTCCGCCTCAGAGTCTGCTCCACTGTCGTCTGATGAGTCTGAGGCGAGACATTCCTCCACTACTTTAGCTTTCTTCAACACATTGCCGTTTGAAATCGCCATCTCGGAACCCTGGAAAGATAAGATATAAGGTCCTGATGGAGATATAAAAAAAATATTTATTTAGAAGTTGGGAGGGATTCATAGTTTTAGTTATGAGAGGAGACTAAAGCTTTTGAAATTACACTTACTGGAGAGGTGTAGAGTAAGAAGAGATCTGATTAATGTATCTAAGTGTTAGAAAGGTTTTAATAAAGGGGATGAAGGAAAAGTTCTTACGATCAGTAGTCAGGATAGAACAAGAAGAAACAGATTCAAACTAGGAAAATGTACATTTATAAAAGATAGGCCTGAATTAGTTTACAAATAGGGTGGTAGATGATTGGAACAGACTTAGTCAGCAGGTAGTTAGTTCACAGATGATAGGGAGTTTTAAAAGACTAGACGGCTTTATAGATAGGGAATGAGAGGTGGATGTAGGTAATATGGGAGTATTAGAGTAACAGGACTAGACGGCTTTATAGATAGAGATCTTCAATGCCCTACCAAAGGAACTGAGGAGCATCACTGGCTGCCTAGTAGAAAAATTCAAGACTGGCCTGGACAAGTTCCTATGGACAATACCGGATGAACCCCCAGTGCCGGGCTGTAATGCCAGATGCCAAACCCCAAACACCATACCAGACCAGGTGGCACTAAAGAATAGGGATGCAAGGTTTGGGAACAGCGGTGGACCACCATGGCTGTGAGGCATGGCCTCTAAACTACATCAAGTAAACCCAAACACCTACCTAAGCCCAGTGATCAACCACGTACAACTGTTCTAAAGGAGGGAATGGCTGGCCTTACCTTTGAAACAACACCTTTCACTATGAGTTCATGTTAAATTGTATATAAAGGTGTTAATATCCTTACAATAATTATGTGTCTTGACAAGCCTCCTCCTTCTTGTGTCCTCTATACAGTACAGTATACACGTGCTTTGGCTGATGGTTACGATGGTGATTATTATGTTTATGTTTTAGTAACGGCAAAGTTTATACAGTTAAAAACCTCAACACCACAACCAAATGTGTGTCCGCTTTTGTTTTGATGAAGTATATTATTGGTGAGTTATTGGTGAGTATAAACTACTATGACTCGGCTCAGCACCACATCATGCTGACCACGGAAAACAGACAATACACCCACACGCAACAAGTCAACAACACAACAGCTGTTTTCTACCCCCAGCCGTGTCCTTGACACTGCCGTCACCACACTCCAAATTGGACGCAGCCGCCTAAACTTCCACTACACAAGCATGGTATGACAGAGGACCCCCCACTGCCCTTGGTGCCCTACACAACCTGACATCCCAGAACACCTCCTACTACACTGTCCTCGTCATCACTCACACTGCATGGCACTCCTCCACTCACTGTCGTCTCTTCACCTCCGCAGACCAACAATAACTGACCTCTTAGCTGGTTCTCAAGACCCTGGCTTGGCATTCAAAGTACTCAAACACACCAGGACCTTTCTCCAAAGGACAGGTCAACTCAACACGATCTGATCCGCTTACTCATCTGCAACCTGCACTTTTGGGGCACTAGAGGCTGTGGCACCACAGCCTGCACGGCCCAAGCAAATTCCCAAGAAGACGAAACTTTTCTATGCCCATCAGTGTTCTTTCCAATGTAAGTAAGGATATTATTTTACATCTTCACCAGCATGCTCTAGTTAATTCAAGGTTATGGTTTTGCATTACCTGATGCATTTTGAGAAGGTTTTCTTAATCACATTTCCGTCGCAAATTCTCAATGTGTGAGATATTCAATGTTTTTTTGTGAGACCTCTTCGAAAAGTAAAGTTTAGTTTGGTTTAAACAAAGCTCTGTTATTTGTCAATATAGGTTAAAATTTGGTTAATTTAAGTTAGGTTAAGTTAGATTGATTTAGAAGCTATCAAATGTTTTCTATGGCCAAAAATAGGGAGTTGGACGAGGTGCAGACCATTTTATTTCGTAAATTGACGCCATTGTGATGAAGATGTAAAATTGGTTGTTGCAACACTAACACAAGTATTTATTAAGAACTCCGCCAGTCTCACAGCGGCAGTTTTTACATCTCTCATAGGATAGAATTTTTCATTCTGAACACTGACTAATATACTATATCATGGAATATAACTTTTAATACTATGGACAAAGTTAAGAATCATGGAATATAACTTTACAATGCTGATGAAGAAAATTAAGTCGTCAAACTGCAATACTCACAGGTTTATGTCTTTATAAGTATGATGTTATGAAATGTATAGTGATATTGAAGTATTAATCTTTTTCCTTATAGAGTTGTAAAGTATTGTATTGAATCATAGTTTATATCTTTTGAAGTATAATGATGTGTAATGTATTATCATGTTTATTGAAATACATATTAATCTTTCCTTCTAGAGTCGTGAAGTAAAGTGAAGTGGTGTTGCATCATGTCCACCATCAGCTATGACCAGTTCAAGACAGCCTGCTTGGAATTCCTTAAAGCATCAGAGCACTTCGGAGACACTTGGAAGCTACGGACTGACATTCAAGACAAGGATGGACTCTGTATACATAAAGTGCAGTGTATTAAGATTACAGCTTGTGAGGAGAAGGTGAACAATACTACATACGCAGGGGACAAGGAGGAGCTACAGGAGGAGGAGGAGGAGGAGGAGGAGGAGGAGGAGTGTAAAGACCCATCAGTAATAAGCACACACACCCCACCACACTTCACCACGTATGACTACCACATCGTGTACAGCGTAAGTCATTCAGTGCCGGTGCTGTACTTCAATGCGTGGCACTCCTCGGGGCAGCTGCTCACCCTGGAGGAGGTGTGGGAGGGGGTGCATGTAACTCACAGGGAACAGATCCTTAGTAATAAATGGGGCACATTGACGCAGACAGAACACCCACTGCTAGGCCGACCTTACTTCCAGCTGCACCCTTGTAACACTGCCAAGCTGATGGGCCAAGCAGTGCCCCAGCCGGCCTGTGGTGCAGCTGACCTCAAGAAGTACTTAATCAGCTGGCTCAGTATGTTTGGTCCGCCCGTTGGACTGGATGTGCCGTTGTGTTACTTTGTAGAACAGCAGAACACACAGAGTGGATGTGTGAAGTGAAGGAAGGATTGACGCTATCCTGGGTGTGTTTTGATGTGTAAAGGTACAGGTGTTATGTGTGCCTGAAGGTGTGTTGTGGTGTGTTGATTGGCCTACACACACACACACACACACACACACACACACACACACACACACACACACACACACACACACACACACTGCCTATCAAGTGAGTTAATTAGGATAAGGAAAGAGACAGAAGCAGTATTGTGTTCCCTAGGGTGGCTTGCAGCTGTCCTGTCTAAACACTCACCTGATTTATATTTATTTGTATTGTTTTTTCTTTTTTCTATTTTTATTTGATTTAATCTGACTTTTTTTATCTTTTGGTATTTGATATTATTTTTGTTCTATATTATTATTGTTTTTATATGTTACTGTGGTGTTGGTGGTGGTGGTGGTGGTGGTGATATGAATGTTATTTAGCCACTGTAGAGTCACTTACTTCTTCTTCTCCTCCTGGGTTGGTACATTGACTTAGTGCTAAATGACCAAAGTTAAGATTCACTGATTTCAACAACTGTCAACTCATACAAGAAGAAGAAGAAGAAGAAGGAAGGAAGAATTTACAAGTATGTGCACTGAGTCTGTTCCTTACTTAGTTAATGTGAATTGTTAAAAGTAATGGTATCTTTTATTTCTGTTATTATTAATTAATTAATTTGTTTATATTTGAAACTAAAGCACTTTCATTAATCCTTCACGAGAGAGAGAGAGAGAGAGAGAGAGAGAGAGAGAGAGAGAGAGAGAGAGAGAGAGAGAGAGAGAGAGTACACCTTCGCTCCTAAGTACAAAGGATGTCAGTAAATAACAAGCACATTGTGTTTTTACTTAGCTAAATGATACAAGAAACATAAACGTAATTATACATCACAAAAAATTCAATACAAGTTCATCAAGAATAATAATAAGTTTGTTTGTTACTTGAACTATTTGTTGGAGATACTAAACACAGGTACAAAAGGAATAATTATTTTTTAGATCAACTTTTTAACATAATACATTATTCATCACCTATTAATGAGTTCATAATTACATGCATTCTCCGTCACCGCATGTAGATAATGAGCGTACCTTAATGACTTAGACTACCTTAACTTATAATGTAAGTGAGCAGAGTTGGACTGAGATCCCAGACCCATGCACGGGCCACACACACACACACACACACGCACACATATATACAAACACGCATATACACTGCTTGGTAACGTCTCCGCCTGTCACTGTAGCAAAATTTCATTGATGACCACACAGTTAGTGTCCTTCAGTGTGGTGTGTGTAAGGTCACAGCCTTACCCATAGATCAGGTTATAAGGAGCTCTAATTAGCTCTATCCGGGAAGATAAGGGTTGCATAGCGATCACGAGTCCAGCGCGTGATCTTCAAAGCCTTGGTGAATGACACACACACACATACTATATACAAAACTTAAACTACAAACCAAACCTCACAATGCATCTTAGTTTATATACAACATACAAATCCTATTAATCACCCTTTCATTCTGATGCCGACTGCCGAGTGACTAGCATTACCAACACCACCTTCCTCCCTTTCCTCCTCTACTGCCCCCTCAACACATCCTTGTAAGCAACGCCCCCGCCAGGAAGCGCTTAGCACACTGAGTTCCGCTGCAAACCATGGCTAACATCTTGATCAGTATTCTTTCACTCCCTTGCTACCTGGTAAGTGTTAAGGTCCTTGAAGAGGGTCACGGGGCCTTTCCGCGGCAGGTAAATTATTCTCTGTTATTGGTGATGGTGATTCGTGTATGTCTTGCCTTGCCTCGGAGACTGTGGGTGGCGGGGACGCAGAGGCAGCAGTATCTGTAGGAGATTCAGATCCAGCTGCACCTTCCAGTTGTTGTGGTTGTTGCTGCAGCTGTGTTGGATTTTCAGCTGTGTCTTGACTCATTACAGTTTCCAATTCTTGTGTTGGGGTTGAGATACATTCTTCATAAGCAGGAGGGCTTTCAGGCAGGGACGCTCTGCTGCCCTGCTGATCCCTGGTGTACGTGGTGGTGGTGATGCTGGTTGACTCAGATGAATTGGATGCAGCAGTGTCTGATATATAAGGAGGAGGAGGCCCTGTACGGAACACTTCAGTATAGGCTGGAGGCTTATCACGGTCTAAGGGAATCTGATAAATCTGATGCGTCTCTGGATCTCCTACGTAAATCATATTGTTGATTGGTACTATGACGGTGTGAGGCCCTTGGAGGATGTGTCTCATCCCCTGCTGAGTATTGGCTCTTGGTGTCTCTTCAGTAGTAGGGGCAGGGGCGGCTTCCTCCTGGCGGGCACAGCTTAGAGTCCCCCAGCAGCAGTATACCAAGATGAACAGCAGCACAATTATCATGACGATGAGAGCGAATAATGCTTGCGTGGTGGAGGGGTAGTTCATGGCCCCTGCGGAAAAATGGGTTAGGTTAGCGTCGGTGTGAGGGTGGCTAGGATAGAGAATAATGGGAAAAGGTGTGTGTGTGTGTGCGTGTGTGTGTGTGTGTGTGTGTGTGTGTGCCCCTGAGAAAGAATGGGTTAGGTTAGCGTGGGTGAGGGTAGGGAGTCAAGGGTTAAGGGGAAGGGTGTGTATTTATGTCGTTGTATTTACCTAGTTGTAATATACAGGAAAAGAGTGATGTTCGTACTGTCTCGTGCGTCTCCAAATCTACTATTATCCAGTTTGCTTTTGAAATCATGAATATTTCTTGCATTAATTACTTTTGCATCAAGTTTGTTCCAGGCTTCTATGCTTCTATATGGGAAGCTGTATTTTTTGTATGTCTCTCTTGCATGTAGTCCTTTTCAGTTTCTTCT
The DNA here is from genome assembly GCA_036785275.1 of Cancer borealis. Lineage (NCBI taxonomy): Eukaryota > Metazoa > Arthropoda > Malacostraca > Decapoda > Cancridae > Cancer > Cancer borealis. The sequence goes on along the minus strand of JAXIVD010001405.1, from coordinate 7,959 downwards.
CGTGTGTGTGTGTGTGTGTGTGTGTGTGTGTGTGTGTGTTTCTAATTTGTTCTCCTGTGTTTGTGTATGTGTGTGTGTGTGTGTTTCAAGATGTGTTGAAGGAAGTGTTAGTGTAAATCAAATTGTTCTATGTACTATATAACTTACTCATCGATCTTAATTCACGCTGTCATTTATTCACAATACATTATTCTGTATGACAATCTAGATATTCTCATTTATCAATGTCTTATGTACACAACAGGTACATTTGGGTAATAGGATGAAGAACATCAGAGTTAATCCTCACATACATAATATTGATAACATTTCGTAACTGCCAATATCACACAGCCACTCTAAATTATCGTAATATTGAAGTCATACCATATTAGAAAAAACAAGAACATTTTAACAAGGAAAGGAATACGTTTCTATAAAAAGTGTAATCCAGTTATATATATTCTTATAATTTTGACAATGGAAGGAATGAAGGAATTTTTTCACGTATAACAAAATTTCAGTGGTGGAAGGAAAAATAAAATATATATCCTCAATGGCACCTGTAGACCATGGAACATTTATTATTTTTTACTTATAAGATCAATAGGTTGGCAGGCAGGAAATAGAACAAGGTGATAAATTTTCGAACTATCTTTAAATTTAGGAAAAAAAGAAAAAAAAAAGAATATTAATTGATGCTAAGTAATTACGAAACATATTGCTGCTGTGGAATTCATCAAAACACGAAATGGGAAAAAAAATAATAATGAGACTCTAAATGACAATATAGGTCGATGAAATAAGAAGAAAGAATATAATAAAACAATGAAAGAAGACTGAAGAATATAATATAATGATAAAATAAGACTGAATAATAGAATATAACTATTAAACAACACTGAATAACATAATACACCTCATATAACACACACACACACACACACACACACGTCTTCAAGCAACGAGAGATACACAATAATATAAAGTTATTTCATGTGTCCTCATTCCTCTCTTCCTCATCCCTCTCCTTCCCTCTCCCTCCTTCCCTCTCCTCTCCTCCCCTCTCACCTCTCCTCTCCCTCTTTCATCCTCGGCCTCGGAATTAATTAGGCTTTTATTATGCTGGTCACACACACACACACACACACACACACACACACACACACAGAAAACCATAAAATCTCTAAAAAAAAAACCATAATCATACAAAAAAAAAGGAAAACATCTTTATTTACATATCTATCAAATTCTTTCAAAGTGGCTTAAGGGACAATTATTTTGATTAATATACACTTTTCTTTTCCTTTATTTTTTTTGGGGGGAGGGAGGGTGGTGTATAGTCTAACAGGGACGTATACATACTTACCTATTGCAGAAAACCTGTTTGTTATCTTAGCTTCTTCCTCTGGCCAAAAGGAAACCAATCTGGAAGTTAATACAGTCACTTCACTGCATCATTAACTTCACCTCACTACTATATTACTTTAAAGTCTGGACCAAAGGCAAAGCTTGTGATGCTAAGCTATACCATTCTGCCTATGTATGAGAATTCCCTTCACTAAGTTTTAAGATGTAGTACGAATTCTTGGTTAATTCCTATGTTGCTACAGCTATCCAATATCACCTCTCTGTATCTTAAAACCTGAATCCATGGAAAGGGTGAAAGCTGCCACTCTATATATACGACTTATGATGCAAAGCTATAACATTCTGCCTGTGTTTCAGAATTCTCTTAACTAAGTCTTAAGATTTTAGATGTGTTACGAATCTTTGGTCAATTCTTGGTAAATTCACCTCACCTCTCTATCTGAAAGTGTGGATCCAGGGCAAGAATTACATACAGAATCGTGCCACTTTCTATACACATTACATTCTGTCTGTGTCTAGATGTGTTAGGGATTCTTGATCAATTCACTTAATTCTCGACCTAAAAGTGTGGATCTATGGCAAGGCTAAATCCTGCCACTCTATACATGACTTACGATGTGTGGTAATTGCATCCTTACCGCCCCCCACCGCCCCCCCCTTTCCGTCCCCTTTCCGTCCCCCTTCCGCCCCTCCCTCCTACAACGGTCATGACGTCATTGAACACCTGTATATCACCTGTATGATGATTTTATAGTAATATTTACACCTGTGCAGGGTAGACTCATGAAAATACATAAGTATTACCTATATTTTTGAGGTTAAGTCGTAGGTACCATTTATTGAACTACATATTTATTATTTTATCTATTAATTTTGTATGTTAGTATTGGGTGTAGAATTCTATTACTACGATTCTTTTTTGTTTTTTCTATTAAAGGTTTGAGTAAGTGGAGGATTATGTTGAGTGTTATAGTACTATTATTATGTCTTTATGGGTAATAGTAGGAAGTAATAATAGTAATAGTGATAGTAGTAGTAGTAGTAGTTGTAGTAGTAGTAGTAGTAGTAGTAGTAGTAGTAGTAGTAGTAGTAGTAATAAGTAGTAAGTGTAAATGAAAATATAGTACACGTCTGATATTGAAATCTATCATATATTTCTTTAATCATTGTTTTTGCTTTAATACAAGCCTATGCTAAATTATCTTCCATTAAAGAGGATTGATTTTCAGTTAATTGATTGATTCCTGTCATTTGATTCGTTCCATTCAACACCCAAGCTCGAAACACTGAACAAAGCTTCGAAGATTAACAGAACCCAATACTTGTTCATGGTCAGTGTTGAGTTAGTCAGTGTTGGTGGTGGTCATGTTACGGGATATTTATAACATTTTCTCAAACTTTCCTTCAAATTACGATTCCCTAGTGATGTGAGAAGGACAATAAGGGTAAGTAGAGTGGTTAGTTATATATAGGTATAGATACAAGCTGAAAAACGTGAAGAACTGGTGAAATGAGTGATGGAGTTGGTGGTGGTGGGTGAGGAGGAAGACGGATTGATGTTGATACTTGATCTCTTTTTTTCTTTGACACGCAGTGGCTGTTGAAACAT
>JAXIVD010001404.1:57500-87658 GCA_036785275.1 Cancer borealis | reverse complement strand
TATATATATATATTACAATATAGTGTTTTGGTGTGGTCACAATCCTAAAAACATGATGTTGGAGGCTTATCAGCAACCAAGCAATCACTAGTGTTAAACATGAAGATACACAAGTAGGTTGGTCCCATCCCATCTTTTTATCACCTTCATGGTAAATTTATAGACAAAGAGGATAAACCTGGGACAAGCAGATCTATATAACAGAAAAGACCAACATTCTGGACATACTGAAATGTTTATGTTATTACTTGTGCATTAACAGTAGTTTCTGTGTTTCTGTATCATTCTCATTGCTCTAAAACTCTTATTTCTTTCATAGTTTATAAAATCAAAACTTGCTATATTTGTCCATATTACCTAATATCCTTGGAAATATATCTTGGCAAAATACACTCAGGAAGAAATTTCTAGTTTTGTGTGATAGGCTGGCAGGTGCTGCAGCCCATAAGCGTCTTGTCACATGCCTGACTCAGCTATACCTTCATCATCTGAAAAGAAAGATTTGGTCAATATGCATGCATAGTCTCATACTAATATTATTATGACAAAATAATTGCAAATCTCGCTGAGAAAATATCTGAGTGCAATAGTAAATCTTAAAAGAATTTAAATACAAACTCAAGTAGGTGAGTAGAGAAAAATTGTTAAAATCAGTAAATTATATCTCGGTACAAATTAAATAAATGTACACATATTAGTTATTCCTTCTTTTCCATAAAATGTTAGGTGAGAAATAATTTCATTATGTCATAACAGCTGGCCGGTGTTTTCTATATCAAATTTTATACTACATTTAATCCAACAAATATGGTAACATTTGGGATATTTAATATCAAATAGTTATTCAATTTATTTAATCTAACATTGAGCCATTTTCTATGAAGTCCTTTTATCTTGGGAGGTAACAGCTCAATGAAACACATTTTTGCAACACAATAATAAGCTACACTTTACTGCTGCATCTGAACATTTGTATATACTTTATTTTCCCAACTTTTGAAGGGTTTGAAATTAAGTAGAGGTTCCAATACATATTATGAAACAGATTTAGCATTTATAATGGATGTGTAATGAACTTTGATACAAAATTAAATCTCATTGTGTGAAATTTTTGATGAAGGGTCTTCAGAAATCAAAGGTTAACTGTACAGGTAGTCAGAGATGTGTATCGCTACCTCAAAACATAGTATTGTTACTGCTACACTCTCAAAAATGTAGTGTTGCTACTACTTGTATAAAAATATAGCAGCCGCTACCACTACTTGTTATATTGGAGGACCTGACTTCATGATGAGTCTATCCTATTGATGGTACACAGAAAGAAAGGCACTGTGAGAGTGTCATCTTCCCTTGTGGTTGTTCAGATAGATGTAGCAGATTGTGGTCAGGAAACTATTAAGTGAGAACCAAACTGATAGAAAAAAAAACATGTACCAGAAGTACACGCAAGTGAACAAAACTTTCAAACAAGAAAACCAATGTGCTGATATTATGACACTGCAAGAAACAATCCATTCTATGCAAAGTAAAACAATTTGAGGAAAGGAACCACAAAAAAATAATAAAAAAATAGAACATAAAACACATAACAATAAATAATGAAAAAACCCTACTACAGCATAAAAAAGAGAAAAAAAAGTTTTCTGTGACTCAAATAGTGGCATCGTCAATCTGTGGCAGCATGCAACTATGTAATGAAATGACCTGAGGGGAGCTAAGTTAAAGGAAGATGCACGCTCAGAATGAAAAGAAAGCACATGGCTGAATTAGTGAAGCCCCATTGCTTTTCATGTTTTGGTAAAAAAAAAAAAAATAGTAGTGGTAGGGCTCTAACACCTGCATAGACTAAAATTGTACCTATGGTACCAAAGTCAGAACATCTTGGAGGAAAAAAAAAAAAAAAAAAAAGTTATACCAACTGATATATATATATATATATATATATATATATATATATATATATATATATATATATATATATATATATATATATATATATATATATATATATATATATATATATATATATATATATATATATATATATATATATATATATATATATATATATATATATATATATATATATATATATACATATATATATATATATATATATATATATATATATATATATATATATATATATATATATATATATATATATATACATATATATATATATATATATATATATATATATATATATATATATATATATATATATATATATATATACATATATATATACATATATATATATATATATATATATATATATATATATATATAAAGCATCACTAGTAGCACGTGTTATTTGCAATACTATACTGTACACCTCTGTAGGTAGTGCTTTAAAAAAAAAAAAAAAAAAAAAAAAAAAAAAAAAAAAAAGTAGCATCAATAGTAGCATGTGTTATTTGCAATGCTATACTGTCCACCTCTGTAGGTAGTGCTTTCATAGATAACGATCATGCTTTGAAAAAATTATCAATTTTTTTTAGGTGAAGAGGTATATCACCATTCCTTTACCATTGCTTCTGAATTTTATGTTTCAGAGAATGTTAGATATTAAACTTAAATGGTAATTTAGAAGCAACACTTAAGAAATGAGGCATGTAAGAAAGTTACTTAAAGGTGAATTCCATATAAACAGAACATTAATTAGTTTCAATTAACGTTAGGCATTACAATTTTTCACACTGTAAATGGAAGATTAAAAGCTCCCAAATGCTGTCTATGGTTATGTAGCTTCTAAGCAAAATACTATAATTGTATTATGCATGTAAAATAATTTTAAGAAATTACAAACTTATGCTATAAGTAATAAACAAGATAAGTATTCCACACACATAAAACACAATACTTTGGGATTTATTTGCACAATACTGGAAAAAAAAATTGTACATGCTTGTTAGAAATGTTGGTAATTACAAAGACATCATGCTAAATACCCAGATATGACAGCAGCAGGGAGAAAGAATGTCATCTTTGTTTTGTTGCTACTTCATTTATCACCTTCCCATTGATCCCTAGGCCAGTGCAGAAATCAAATTAGAAAACAAAAGAAAACCTAGTGATAAATATCTCAATTTAATCAATAGTGATGAAAGAGATATATTCAAAAGTTTAGCATGAAATGAAGTTATATGCACAGCACAGAGGCAGAAGATATGTTATATGACCAAGGGAAGTATACAATGCAGAAAATACGAGCTATTCTATATATCTAATTTAGGATCCATTGTCTATCATTCTATCTATCTATAGTTTCTGATGCCTAGTTCCTTCCGGAAATGTCCCCCAAGGGAATGGCTACGGTAGAAGAGCTTTCACCTTTCGTCATCCAAACATGCCCTCCTTTCTAATTTAATCTCCCCCTCTCTATCAGCAACTCTTTCATGCATGTTCTCCTTCACCCTATCCTTCCATTTTACAACTGGCTTTCCTCTCCTCCTAGGACTCACAATCTCACTTGCATACACTTATTTTTTCACAAACTCTTCACTATTCTTCCTCTCAATATGATCAAACCACCGCAAAGTATTTCTTTCCAGCCATTCAACCACATCACACTTCAATCTATTTGCACAAAGTCCCATGCTACACCTTTCATGCACACACCCTCCCATCTTGTTACGCCACATGCACCTCTCAGATAACTCATTTCCACAACACACTCTTGACTGCTGTGCCCTATTCCATGTCCCAGTCTCTGATCCATATCTCAGTGTTGGCAGTAAAATACTATTCCTTAACCCTCTCTTTACCTCCATGAATACATTCCTTCCTCTCATAATCCTTGCCAGTGACCCTATGACACACTGCCTTTCACAGCTCTTTTTCATATTTCTCCTTCCATCCCTCCATGCTTGCATAGCACTGTTCCCTAAAACCTAAATTCTTTCACTTCCTACATTTTCTCTCCAAGAACTACTACCTCACACCTTCTTACTGCAGAAACGCTCATCCTATAAGTTGTAATAAAATCAATCACCACTACTTCTCTTCTTTCAAAGACCATCACTTTACTTTTCCCAGTATTTATCTTCAGTTTTCTTCTCGTACATACACTGTAAAATTCATCCACCACTCTTCGAAGTTCGTCTTCATTCTTTGCAAATAACAGTGTCATTTGCAAATAAGCAGGCCACCACTGCCCACCCATTTCCATTCAATTTTAGTCTTGCATTGTTAACTCTGGAACTCGCTTCCTTTGTCTATTTTTCCACCTGCCTATGACTTGAACTCTTTCAAAAGAGGAGTGTAAAGTGTAAAGACACTTTTCATAATAAACTGGACCTCCACCCCCTGTATCTATTTCTCCTACTGTCCTCTATACAGGGTCTGGCAACAAGCGGGATTTTTTAAAAAACTTTTTTTGTTTGCCCTTGGCCAGTATCCTTTTAATGAAAAAAAGAGAAAAATAAATAGATTAAAAAATTATATATATATATATATATATATATATATATATATATATATATATATATATATATATATATATATATATATATATATATATATACACACACACACACAATATGAATTTACACATGAAAATCAACTCGCCTTCAAATCCTTGGTTGTCATGTATTTCTGTTATAGAATGTTCATTTTCTCTTCCTTCCAGCACTGCAAGGAGACATTGGTGTATGCATATATATTGCTGCTCTGTTTGAACCATCCATACACGCTCACGCCGCATCTCATATACAATACCAAATATGTCTACATAATCACAGGTACGTAAGCTGAACAATATCCGGTCCAGAGCAATGAAAGTGCCAGAGCGTCCAACACCAGCACTGAAAAGAGTTTGTACATTAAGTAATGATACACCAATATATGTTTACCAAAATCCTCCTAAATGGCAGTAGCTAATACAAGGCGTGTACACACCCATGCATACACTTCCCCAAAGAAGTATATATACTTGGAATGGACTGAAAGACAAGCTAATAATGGCAAAGAATGTACAACAGCTAAAGGAAAGACTGTGAAGACAGTACCAGATGAGTGTAGCTCAGACCTTGTATACTACAACTATGTAAATACATACACAAGAACTCCTCTCACTTAGCTTAAAAACATAATAACAAGCATACAATACAACATTCTGTTCTGTTTCTGCTGGATCCACCAACAAATGTGCTGCTTAAAATATATGCTCAATTATTTATGCAGGTGAGAAGGGAAAGTACGCATGAAAGATATGGCATGGGAACTTGTATAAATGGAGTGAAGTGTGGTGTAGTTTAATGGGTAGAAAAAATGCTTTCAAGTATTTTGGTCATGTTGAGTGGATGAAGAGTGAAGAGTTTAAGAAGAAACTGTATGTGAGTGAAACTGAAGATCTTATTAGGAGAAGAAGGCCACTTGTAAGAGGGAAGGTCACATAAAAGGATATAAAGAATATAAATAAATAGAATAAGGCTGCCCAAAAGCATGACAGTGGAATTCATAGTTAAATATTGGTGTCATAACAAAGCTTATAAGTAAGTAAATATATGCAATACATCTTTTGAAATATTAATACATTGCATTACCTGCAGTGAACTACAATTGGTTTTTGATCAGGTCCAACTCTCTCCCTGAATGCCCTTACAAATCTGACCAGCGTCTGTGGTGGATCAGGTACACCAAAGTCCGGCCATGTTGTAAAATGAAAGTGTCTCACAACCCGAAACACATCACCCTGAAACATAAGTCAAATTCATTACAATTACAATTCTATAATATACTGTAATACATATAACCATTAATCTAGTTGATAGCCTCGTAATTTAAAATGTTTTACTTGCAGTGAATGGGATATATATTAATTGACAGGAAATCACTAGTATAAACTCAATAATGTGTCAGAAAATTCACCCCAATAAAAAGAAATCCATATGGTAAAGTTGCTTCCCAAGATATAGTTTGAATACATTAATGCATTAATGACTTGCCTAGCCATGTTCTCAATCAGTCTTTATTTGATATAAATCAACTTACTCAATGTTTCAAGTATATATCAAATACCATTTCCTTAACTTAACCTAACTTAAGTTAATTTTTTAGTTAAATTCATCTTAGTGGTTTATCTAATCTCTGTTAGCACATGTGAAATAAGTGATGTGTCACATTATGTTGGATCTGAAATGAGGTGGATAATATTTATATCTATTGCTGCAAATGCCACATTGAACTGCAAAGCACAATTCTATGTATGTGAATGTTATACTGTTATTTTTCATTGAATTAATTTTTGCAGTAAGAATATTCAGTGACTGTAAAGTAAACTGCAGGTCTTTACACATATCTTAATTCAAATACAGTAATAAATTGTAAAAATCATATATTATCGTGGAAAATATCTGACATCCTGGAGTTGCTCAATAAAATAAATTTTCAGGCTAAGATGGACCTTTCACAAAAAATAACCATCAAATCAACTGTATTCAAGCTATTTAGCACATACGTATACATTTGTAGATCAAATGTTAAATACCTCACCTTGCATACTCTGAATTCTGTGACATTCCAGTCAGGAAATTGACTTTCATTGAGTATAGTGACTTGAATATCTCCATAGTACACTGGCTGGGTGTCATACGGCCAGTAGTGGTCACATTTCTCCCGACCCTGCAATGCATTTAAGATTCAAAATGTTGATGAATGGAATGAGTTGGGTGGTGGTGGCATGTCTGTTTGCAGATGGCATTGTCTTGTTTGAAGAGAGGGAAGAGGAACTTCAAAGAGTGGTGGATGTATTTCATAGTGTATGTACGAAGCTAAATGTAAATGCTGGGAAAAGTAAGGTGATGGCTTTCGAAAGGAGGGAAAGGAGGAAAGTGCGAGGTACTTTTAGGAGGAGAAAGAATGGAGGAAATCAAAGAGTTTAAGAATTTGAGAACAATGCTATATAAAGATGGAGAGATAAAAGGAGCAATAAGAGAGGGCTGTGAAAGACAGATGTGTCATAGGATCAGAGACTTAGACATAGAATATGGCTCAGCAGTCAAGAGTGCATGCTGTGGATAGGAGTTATTTAAAAGGAACATGTGGCGTGACAAGATGGAAGGGTATAAGCAATGAAAGCGTGTATGAAAGGTATGGCAGGGGAACTTGTGCAAATGGAGTCAAGTCATGTTTAGTGGAATAAATGAAAATAAATATTTTGGGCTGGTTTGGTCATCTGGGGAGAAAATAGGGGCTAGAGCTGGATCCTTCAATTGTTACATGGATAAGATAAGCACATACATTTTCAATGCTCTAGTAAATCAAATATATCTTAAAATCATTGTGACTTTATTGAATCAATCAGATATCATAAGCTATGAATAACAAACATATTAAGTTTTTCAACAATTTCTGCAAGAATAAGTGGATGTTCAAGAGGCAACATGATTGTTTGTAAAAAGGTTAAACAAGTCTATTTGTTAATTCAAGAATGAACTATATCACACATTAACTCTTACCTTTTCTATGCAGCGAGTTAGCATGACTATGGCACGGGAGTTACTTTCCCAACACATTCTCCAGTAGTCATCTCTTGTAGAAGGCAGAGGACCCTGGGTCACTATAAACTCCCTAGGAGAGTTGTAGCCCTGGGAAAAACAAATACAATCATACAACTCTTATGATTGATAAGTAGTTTTAAGAGTTGAGTAGTATATATTTATCTGTTTAACTATCAATCTATCTATAAACCAGGCCAACATCCCTCTAAAGAAGGTAGCCAAGACAAACTCACACATTAGTGAATACATACAATGCACTCCTCTCACTTAGCCCTTAGGTCCTAGAAGAGAAGAGACCAGTCACTCCAACCACACCGAGTCTCTTCTTCTCTAGTGCCTAAGGGCTAAGTGAGGAGTTATTCCTACCTTCAGCTTTCCTAATCCTTAACCACACTATCCATGTAAATATTGAAAAACCATGGTGAAATCACACATCCTTTACATACCACCCCTCATACAGCAAACCACACACTCACATAGAAAATGTTCACACCACTTAACAAGTAGTACATGATTTATTATGTATTGTTTTATAAAACAACCACTTAACTTAAGAGAACTGTATAAAATATAAATGTCTAGCAGTCAAATGTACTTGACAGCCCAATCATGAATTCAACTCTAAAATAATGGCCATTCTTTTCATAATCAAGCATTCCGTGATCCACACATTATTTTTGCAAGCACTAATTCTTAATATTTGGCGAAAATTTTGATGTTTGTCACTTTTTGTGCAGGATGACACTCTCTCTGACTTTTGTGGACTTGAGATAAGACCATTAATTGTCACTGAGCTGTCATGGAGCCTAGAATGAGCACTTTTCAAGAAAATACAGGGAAACACAGTGACAAGTTGAGAGGAAGGGGAATGTAATGACAGTAGTGATGAAGAATACATTGCTAGCAGTGACAGTATTGAAGCAGCCTGGAGTATAATTTCTTGCCAGCTGGTCACTGAATAACTACTTTTCACACCCTCTAATGTGACTTTTACACAGCGTATCGTAATTTAGATCTCACCACTGTGCTGAGTGAGTTAAGATGCTTCTTTTTATATAAAAAGTTAACAGCTGATTTTGTGTATTGTTTCAAGAAAACAATAGCTGTTGTTAGCGTTACAAGACTTGATAATCAAAAGCAAAAGATAAGTTATAGAAAAATTTACAAAAAAAAAAAAATTTGTTGGATACTCACAGGTACAAAATTGCCATTAATGTAGTCTGTTCCTTCTTCATCATCAGTGGGTTGAAGTTTGAAGCGTGAATGGTCATAGGGAAGGATGTTGGTGAAACGATTCTTGGGTCTGTTGCACGGGAGGTCTGCTGCAGTACGCTGGAGATCATGCCCAACATGTTTCAAGGCCTCATATTCCTCTGAGAAATGGTATTCCGAGTCTGCTGCCATAAATCGGTAATGAGCAGCAAAGTCCTTGAGTTTCACTGGCCGGCTAAAATAAGGAAAAAATAAATTCATAGCGATGTCATAAACTTTATATCAATCAATATGTCCATGGTAGAATCTTAAAAATTAAAAAGTCTCTTACTACCTATAATTTTCTTCTGACTTGAGTCATATAGTTTTGTTTCTAAGTATGATGAACTTAATATATCTAAGAAAACTCAATACCATGTTAGGTTACTGTGTTATTAAGTAAAAAATTAATTATTTTAAAAATGGAATAAAATTTATTTAATTAAATATGTGATGGAAACTAATAAGATATATGGAATTCTTTTCCCTTTCAATTAATTTGCTTGGCATAAGTCACTAAATGAATGATAACAATTAAATCTTACGAAGTTTCAATGAGTGAATCTGGGAGAGAGTGCATGTCACTGTCCTTCCTGCTCTCCACTGTCTTCTTTGGGAAGAAACACACTCTTCGCTGCCTCATTACCAAAATCACCACCACCACTAACGCTAGCAGCAGCACAGGTATTGCTACAGCTAGGCCCACATTACTTCCCTCAAAGTCTGTAAATACAAATTTTTAATTATTTCAATATATTACCTCTAGAGGCCTAGGGACTAAGTGAGAGGAATGTATGTATTTACTTAGTTGTAGTCTAAAGGGAACGAGGCATCAGAGACTATAGATAGATAGATAGTCTGAAATAAGAGGTGATATAGACCAAGAATGTACAATAACTGAAAGAAAAACTGGACAAACATAGATACGGAAATAGGACCACACAAGTGCAGCTCAGCCCTGTATACTAACTACATCAAGATAAATACATATATAGAAACATGTATTCAGGTTAGATGCCTAACATTTGGGCAAGTGAGAAAAAATGGGTTTAAACATGTATTTTCAGCCTCGAATCAGCGTCTCTATAGCATTCCTTACTTGATAGTTATCTATATTTCATGAAAAACAATTATGTATTTTCATTGAAACCCAGGTTTCCTGACATATGCCAAATTTACAAGTAGCATCCAAGAAAGCATAAAAAAGTAAACCAAACTCATCAATTAAATTAAGAATAAAGCTTTTTCTTTACTGTTGTATACAAATAGCAAGTTTCCTTGGAGAGGAGTTAGTTCCCTGCCATCTTATTCTACTCACTCACCTGTAGTTATAGGGAGACTGTAGTAAGTATCTTTAAACATGTCATTAGATGTATATGCACGAATCTTAACTCTGTATGTTGTTCCTGGCTTCAGTTTTCCATTACAAAAGCCAAGCTTTATTTGACACTTCTTCTCTGTTCCAATTACAAAGTCTTCTAATGATTTATTATTGAAGGGGTAGTATGGTTCAGTCACCTGAAACAAAACAAAATACATCACTAATTTTTCAACATAATCCACGTTTTAAGGGGTGACACAATAAGCAAAACTCGTTAATCCAGCACTCAATGGTCTGGCACTTTTTTTTTAATCAGCTGCCATTAATTCGTTGAGTGGCTACGAGGGCAATGCCACATGTTGTTTATTACTTTATTGAGTAGCTGACACCAGCAGCAAGGAAAATCAGAATAGTACTGTGTTAGGTACTCCCACTTTGCAGAGTTAAAATGTCAGAAGTACCTCCGCTTAGGCGGGTCCTGAGGCTGCACTGGAGTTTAGTTGTAAATACTTTAAATTACTAACCTGGTAAGGAGGCCACACAGGGTAACTCTGGACATCTTGCCAGGTTAGCAGCTCCAGCCCTTGAGATGATATAGAGTCATCTTCAGCCACAATGATGGTATACTTAACAACTGGACCATTTATATCAGAAAAGTACTTTTTCCGGTAACGGACGTGGATGGTTGTGGAATCTCGTGCAACTTCAGTCGGAAACACTTGGGGACCTGGCTGCGGAGGTGCTGTGGAAAAACAAACAATAAATGCTTGAAAAAGGCAGCAACATGCAATTCTTTTTTTCATAAATGAAAATTCTGATAAAATACATGAAAGCTTTAGTCACCTCCAGGAGGATTCTAGCACGTCAGAAATCTAAATTTACTCTAATTATTATGCTGTCTAATTATCATGTGTCCAAACCACCTCAACACATTCTGCTCTGCTCGACCAGCCAACTCTCCTGTAACACCAGTTCTCCTTCACACCTCATTTCTCACTTGGCCAATTCGTGTTACTCCACACATACTCCTCTGACACTTCATCTCCATTACATTTAATCTCTTCTTCTCTGCTACTGTCATACTTCATGTTTCAGCCCAATATAGTGGAGTGGGGACAGCTACTCTTTCATACAACCTTCTCTTTATATTTATCACCATCGCTCTACAACTAAATACCTTCTTCATTCCTCCCAACACCTTTCCTACATCATTGATCCTAGACTTCACCTGTCTCTATTCATCCATCTACAGTAATCTTGGACCCAAAATATATAAAACATTCCGTCTACTCAAGCAATCAACCATTCAAGGCAACATTAACCCTTATACCACCAACCTCCCTAGTGCATTTCATTGCAAAATACCTGTGGTGTGCCGAAGGTTCTTTCAGGAAATCCAGTTTGGTGGAGACCAGTATATTTCGGAGAACTGAAGGTAAGAGGTGGTAGGGAGACAGGGGGCTACGCCTGTGTCTATACAGTAGTATACCCGGCTCGTCTGACTATCCCGCGGACAGGGATGCGCGGGGTTGCTAACTAGGCTTTATTGGGGAAATACTTCTCTCTATCTATGCTGGCCAAGGATTACAGGTACATCACATATCCACACCTCCCTCCCCCCTTACGCTCGTAGCACGTTCTCGAGCGGACTCTTTTCTGCGAGTCTGGATGAACAACGTGGGGCCATGGGAGGATCATTAGGTAAGGACCTGCTGTTCTCGCCCGAGCAAGGGATTACAGGGATCTGGGGGGAGGTACCATCACTAGGAGAGGGAACTGGTTGGAGGTGCCTTCGATTCCGCCACCAGACTCTGCCACTAGGGAGGCGTACTTGGTACTCCCGGGGCCCACTACGGCCCGTCACTACCCCGACCTTGTCCCAGTGGTGAGATGTCGGGTCCTGGATCCTCACACGCTGTCCGACACTCAACATGGGAAGGGTATGGGCGTGTTGGTCGTACTGACCGTGGACTTGGTCAGCACGAGTGGCGGCTTGGCGGTCGCAGTCCTCGGTCCTGGCCTGCCATTCTTGCAAGAAGGATGCGGGGTGGGCTGGTACACAGGTGCAGAGAGGCTGGCCGTACAACACTTGCGCAGGAGAATGACCGGTAAGGGTGGGGGTGTTCCGTAACTGCAGGATGCCCCTGTCAAATTCCTCGCAGTCAATGTTCCCCGTAGGCACTGTCTTGATGATAAGGTGCTTCACGGCCTTGACAGCTGCCTCGGCGTGGCCATTAGATTGGGGATAATGTGGCGAGGTCACCACATGATGAACGCCCCAATGTTCGGTGAAGTTCCTGAAGTCCGCGCTGGTGAAAGGGGGTCCGCCGTCAGTCCTGAGGCGGAGAGGGACACCAACTTCTCGGAAGTAGCGGCAAAACATCCGAGTCACTCTGGTGGTTGTGGTATCCTTGCCACAAGGAACGATCACGGGCCAACCAGAGAGTGTCCGCAATTACTAAAAAAGACTTCCCCGCAACCTGGAAGAAGTCGGTGGACACGGACTCGAAGGGCCTGGTGGGGTGGTCGTTGCACTGTAAGAGTTCTCGTTGCTGGCTAGGTTGCAACAGCTGACATGGCTCACAAGCTTCGACCGTGTTCTTGATGTCAGAGTCGATCCCAGGCCAGAAGACAGTCTGCTTAGCTCTTCGTTTGGTGGCCTCCACACCACGATGACTGTCGTGGAGGCGGATTAGGGTGGTTTGTCGTAGTGTGGCAGGGATGACAATGCGTTGACCGTATAGCACCAACTCTCCATCTGCGTAGAGGCTGTCCCGTAGCTTCCAATACGGGAGGACTGAGTTGTGCAAGTCATAGCGGTTGGAAGAGAAGCTGGAGTTCACATAGGCGAGGAGGCGACCGTAGGCAGGTTCGGCCTTCGCTGCGACTCGAAGACCCTGTAGGGTCCTATCGGCATCGATGGGGGCTGGTGGCTGGTCCTTGGATGTGATGACGTTGCACGTAAGGATGCTCCTGACTCGCGCTGCAATCTCATCGCACTCTGTCTCGTCTTCGGTCATGGGCTGGCTCACTGGGACTCGGGAGAGTGCATCGGGAATACAGAGCTCCTTGCCAGCGCGCCACACGGCTGTGAAGATGAAGGACGAGACCCTTTCCTTCAGTCGTTGGAGACGGGGGTTTTCGACCGCATCCAGAGTGTAGAAGTTAAGGATGGGGATGAGCGGGCGGTGGTCTGTCATCAAGGTGAAGTGTGGTAGGCCTGCCAGGTACAGCTTACACTTTGACATGGCCCATGCGACGGCGAGCATCTCCAGCTCAATGGTGGCATACCTAGTCTCAGCGTCAGTGAGGAAGCGTGAGCCACACTGAACTAGGCGCATTCATCCATGGCCGTGGTCTTGGAGGAGAGCATACCCAATACCATACAGGTGCGAGGCATCAGTTTGGAGGACCACAGGTAAGGCCGGATCGAAAGGTGCTAAAACAGGTGGTGACAGCAGGGCTTGCTTGACCTCTTTGAATGCTTTGTCGTGGTCGGGGGTCCAAGTGAATGCGCGTTTGGGACTGAGTAGAGGGCGTAGAGGCTGGCCTTGGCTGCAATGTCCGACGTAAATTCAGCCAGCTGGTTGACGAGGCCTACGAAGGAGCAGAGATCAGTCAAGTTGGCGGGCTTTGGGAAGTCCCGTATGGCCTTGACCTTGTCCTCGTCTGCAGAGATACCATCTGCCGATATTTGGTACCCACAGAAGCTGATGGTAGGGGCGGTGACCACAAACTTTTCCTTGTTCAGTGTGATGCCATAAGTGCGGCACCTGGTCAGCATCTGGTGGATTCGGCGTATGTGTGTAGGCAAGTCCTCGTCAAAGAGGAAAATGTCGTCCACCACCTTGATGCATTTGGTGACACCCTGAAGAGCCATGTCACCTCGGAGGCAGTAGGCATCGCCGGTGGCTGCGAATCCCATCGGTCCATGGCAATGCATGTATCATCCGTATGGCATGATGAAGGTGGTCAGGTGGTGGTCCTCCTCTGCGAGCTCAATCTGCCAGTACCCATGTAGCGCGTCCGCTGTCGTGAAGAACCATGAGGAGGGAGTGACACTGCGGACCGCTGCGAAGGGTGTAGGTGAGGGAGGGGTGTGGCGGGACACTTGCGAATTCAGCTTGGTGAGGTCCACCGTCACACGCACACCGGTGTTCTTTGCCACCAGGACCATAGGATGGCACCACTCCGATGGTTCATCACCGGCGGCGTGATGATGCCTTGCTCGACAATGGACTCTAGCTCTGCCTTTACCTGACCCTGAAAGGCGAAGGGGATTGGCCTGGGTGTGTGGATGGCGAAAGGTGTGGCATTGTCTTTGAGGTGGATCCGCATTGGTGTTCCCGTCATCTTCCTCAGTGGGGCGGTTTTCAAGTCTGCTTTGGAGACCAAAACGTCGCTGAATTCCCGTAGGAAGTAGTCTCGTGCGGGTGACGTAGGGACAGGCAAGGTCATCTCAGCGCATCGGTTCACATGCGTCACTTCTAGGATGGGTCTTGAGAAGTCGGGCGAGATGATTGCCAGTTCCTGACAATGGCCGTAGGACAGGAGTGGTGTCTGGACTCCGTCGTGGACCTGTATGTTTGCAACACATGACCTGTTGCCAAGTGTCAAGGTTGCCTGGAAGCATCCCACAGCAGGAGACATTCGTGACCCATCAGCTGTGAGCATGTTCGTAGAAGGCGGTGAAAGGAGGCTGCTTCTGGGTATCTCCAGTATGTCCAGGTGATGGGTGCCGAGGACTGTGACATCGGCCCCTGTGTCAGGTAACATCTGTAGTCTGCTGGTCTTGTTACCAAAGCGGAGATGCATGCTGATAGGCTGTGGAGACGTACCGTTAGAGGCGTTGTTCACGCGACGACAAGTGCCGAATTTCCTGCCTGAAGAAGGGGAAGCTCTACCAGAAGTCTGAGGGCTGTAGCGTCCCTTGTTCGTGGTGGTGGTCTTGCAACATCGCTTGAAGTGTCCTGTTTTGTTGCAAGAGCGACACTTGGTTTCGTTGGCCGGGCATTTGGGTGTTCGACCCCAATGTCCTTTCTGTCCACAGTTGTGACAAGTGTTGCTGGCTGCTGGACACTTTCCTGAACTGTGCTGACGATGGCAAGACTGGCAGAGAGCACGAGGGGGACTGTTTGATGCCTGAGTCTGCTGTGAAGAGGCTGTCTTTTCACATCGCTGGTTCTTTTTGTACATGGAGACGACGCATAGCTGACTCGGGGAGGCGTGGATGGCAGAAGCTGTCGATCTAGCAGCCTCATATGAGCGGCAGCAGGTCACAAAGTCCTGGAGAGAGGATTCTTCGGTAAGAGAGAGGAGGCGCTGCACAAGTTCCTCGTCCCTCACGCCCATGAGTATAACCATCTTTAGTTGTGTCTCAGTGCAAGTAACTGGGTCGCTTGAACACAAGTCCACCTCTTCTGCCAAGTTCTTGAGTCTGACGTAGAAGTCGCTGATGGTTTCTCCTTCTGCTTGTTTGCAGCAAAGCAGGTCACTGCGGCGGAGAGCCTCGTTTCTCAAGCTCTTGAAGTGGGACTGGAGACAATCAAGCACCTCATTGACGGAGATGTGCGTGTCTGGAGGGATGCCAAGGGTGTGTTCCAGGAGTCTCTGGACGTCTAAGGAGACGCACGTCCTGAGCTGGATGAGCTGCTTGGCATGGGTCATGCTAGCGAGGTCAATCATCGTAGCATAGTCCTGCCACCTGCGGCGCCACTGCCTGAACACCTGGAAAGAGGCGTCTGCTTGCAGTGTTGGAGGACTAAGTACTGTGAGTTTGCTAGGTGAGTTTCTCACTGGGGGCTGGGCAGGCGATGAAAGAAGATTGACGGGAGGAAGGCCAAGTGTGGTAGAGGGCGAAGAGGGATGTGACGTTACGTTGGTTGTGTGGGCTGCGTGGACGTATTGCGACGATAACATCTGTAGTACAGCCATGAACTTGTTGTTGTCTTCACTCCTCTGTTGCTGCTGTTGCACCCAGCGGGCTTCCTCTTGTGTGCGTCGGTGTTCTTCATCTCTGCAGCGTCTCTCTTCGTCTTGAAGGCGTGATTCTTGCATGAATCTGATGAGGTTCGTAATATCGGGGTTGCTGTTCCCGGGCGTGTGCGTGAAGGTGTGTGGGACTGAGGGTGGCGAGCAGCTGAGCGTGGCTGCGGCATCCTCTTCACCGTGACCTTGGAAGGACAGCAGTGTGTGTGCGGCTGCACCCTCTTGGTCACACAACTGGTTGGGGAAGGACAGCAGTGTGTGTGTGGCTGCACCCTCTGGGTCACAAAACTCGTCGGGGAAGGACAGCAAATCTCCATTGTGTTGTGACATGCTGTAGTGCGTGCTGTGAGTGCGTGCGTATGTGCGTGTGGCCGGCAGTGGAAATGTGGGTGGAGTCTGGAAGGGTAGCGTCAGTCACGGCGCTCACTGCTCACAGTGCTCGTGACCCAACCCTCGTTCTGTTCACAGGTTAGTCAGTCGCTCTTCCATAAAATTTCTCAATATTTGTTAAATCCGGTGCCATTCAGTATTCTTATATATCCATTATTCCTGTTAAGCCCCCTAAACCCTTTTTAAGATCCATCATAAGTGGATAATAGTAATTTCCTTCCCTTTTAAGGAAGGACAAAGAACTTAAACCACATGGCCCTGTTTCTCCCTTAGAAATATTCCATTGTTTACCATATATCTTTTTTATTGTGATTTTCATGCTATAGTGCTTATGTATTAACTCTTTTGAGCTTGCGGAAAGTGAATTATAGAGACGCCACCCAACCCTCGTTCTGTTCACAGGAGGAATATGGAGTGCTCCATCATACCTTATACACCAAACATTTCTTGTCCTTTTTCTTTACTTTAGTGTAATTGGTGGCTATGGAACAAATACCCAACATCAATGGTGTTCCATTCATAAAGCGTAAACCATGTGTCCTTGTGAGATGGTCTGAAAGACCCAGCCAATAAGTTTAGGTTTTAGAAAATTCTGTGGTAATTCTCGGTGTTGGGGAGATGAAGAAAGTTCTTACAATGTAATCCAGAAAACAAAAGCTAGCAAAGCAAGGTGGTTATTTCACCCTCGTTTAGGAAAACACGGAGGACTGAAGGTTCTTCTCTGAGAGAAGGTTAATTAACCACTCTCAGGCTCAGTTACCAAATTACAAAATTTTATAGGGTGAATTATTTAGGGAAGGGAGTCAAGGGTTATAACTTTTATAATTGGAAAGAGTTGATGTCTCGGAATGAGATAAAGAAATGCCAACTCTGTGTATGTTTTTTTTTTCTTTATTTCTCTGTTATGAAAAGATAAATCTTATGATACCTTAGTTTATTTCCGGTGTAAATTCAATGTCTAGCAAGTGCCACAAAAATTCTAATGTGAATAAATAACTTTAGTTAACCAAAGATTTGACCTAGTTTTCTATTAACTCCTCCGATAGTGTTGTAAGCTAAGTGTAGTTAAGTGCTCAACATTCTTGGAGAAGATATGAAAAAGATTCACGTTCCCATGTGCCTTATTAAGACTTAATCCATTCTACCAGTAATATAAATTGTTTCATTAATACAACCATTTGGTCACATATATATTTCCCTAGTCATAATTATTTTTCTTTTGAGTTATATTAACTTCCCTTAAGGAAGTAATTAAATTCCCTGAGAATCCTCAAGTTCTCATTAAACTTCTTGGGGTGGTGGCAGCTTATTTGAATCCTTACAAGGAAATATAAAACAATTAGTGACCATTAAATGTTAAAAATAACCAAACAAAAATAAAATATCCGAAAATTGCCATATAAGTATTGAAGCAAAGTCCCCCAAAAGTAACGGACGGCACCACATGTCACTAAACAAAATAAATGTCTGTATGTGGTGTTTATTACATGGGATATACAAAGATGGTTTGCGCTGTCACCCAAACCACTTTGAACAAATGGTACATATCACCCAGAGGAAAGAAGTAGATTCCTTACCTCCAATCGGCATTGTTTCTTCCCAAAATTTGACACGTCCTGAGCCAATCTTATTTCTTGCTTCAATTTCAAATGCATAAGTCAGGCCTGGGATAAGATTGGTAATGGTCCCTTCCAGTTCTTCAGGACCAAAGTGACGAATATTTGTGTTTGTTGAGTCCTGGGGAATGAAGATAAAATGGTTGATTAATTTATATCAAATCATCAACTATCTTGCTGGCGTAGGCCAACATATTCCTGCCATTATGTAATTGCACTGTCAATAAATTTGAATTTCGGTAAATCAAGTTAAAACAATGGGGAAAGTGCTGCAAAGATTTGCAGTTGTTTTATAAATTTTTATTTCCAATATTCCAGAGGTCCATGATTTACCAGGTACACTGCACTTGGATGCGCCAGAGCAGGATAGGTCAGTGATTCGTGTAAACTAGATATTGCAAGATTATTCATCCAGCTACCTCAATGGAGCATGAACAATACAAAATTATGAACAAGAATTAACATACAATAGAAGCACTTGAAAACCTAAGTTTTTTTTGGTTAATAAGGTATAATTACAGTCATAGTTAAATACAACACTTACCTTTATTCCATATTTTATTTTGAATCCTAAAAGAACACCATTTTCTTCATCTGGAGGTAATGACCACTTAAAAGTAATCTGGTTCGGCTTCACTTCACTGGGAAAAAATTCTGCCACCTGCAAAGAATTACAATCACAAGTTAGAGCCTGAACTGTTGTAACCACACACAAAATAAAGTATGATCAACACTGACTATAACCTAAATGGAAATGTAAGTAGCAAACACCATAGAATAAAAAAAATATTATCATCACTATCCTGGGCAGTAGGTAGATCTGCCATGGCCTTCCTTTGTTAAGGAATCCCCATGGGAGAGTCAAGTATCGAAGATAATGATGAGAATGCTGATGATATTTCAATGAAACCATAAACATGATGAAAAATCTTAAGAAAAAAACCATGAATGATATGAGTTCTTACCTTGCCTGGAGCACTCTCATGGGTTGTAAAGGTTGCAGATACAGGCTTTGACTGCCTCATTATGTGTTCTAGACTGCCAGCACGGGTCAGCACTGTGAAGGTATAGTTGCGGTGTGCCCGCAGCCGAGTAATGGTGATGGAATCATGACTGGTATGATTAGTAATCAATTCTTCATCACTCAAATACTGCACCTGCAAGCATAAGTGGCATGTGTTAAGTGCTACAATACTAAGTAAATTTGTACCTTATTAGCATAATGTCACAAAGTAGGTGCTTATAATTTCATTGCTTATCATGAACATTTAGCTATAATCATAATAGTGTGACAATAGTATTAAGATATCACCATAATCCAACATAGTTATACCCCAAAAGTATGTCTAAATACAATGCCAATTATTCAATACAGAGCAAAGGAAAATAATAAGTAAATAAATTAATAATTGAATAAATGAATAATTCTATTCTATCTATAGTCTGACACCTCTCCCTATCTACACATTCCCTGCATGCTAGTTCAAGCTCTCTCCCTCTAGTAGCAACTCTTTCATGTATGTACTCCTTTACCCTACTCTTCCATCTTACAACTAGCCTTCCTCTCCTCCTAAGACCCTAAGTTTCATCCACACACTTTCTTTACAAACTTCTCACTCTTCTTTCTCTTCATATTACGGTGGTAGAATTCAATAATTCTTGTAGTCTCCATAACAGGGCTTTATTTTCGTACATACGCTATAAAATTCATACATCACTTTCTGAAGTTTCTCTTCACTCTCTGCAAACAACAGTGTTATGTGTAAACAGGCATGCCACCACCGCCCAACCCATTCCATTCCTCTTCAGTTTTGCATTTACATTTCCTATTTTAGCTTTCATGTCTCATACAGCCATTCATACAAATATTAAGCTGCCATGGCGACATCACATATCCTAGTCCATAGACTACACCATACTTGACTGGACACTCGCGACAATCGCTGACAGACGATATTATCTTTAGGCCCTATAGATACCGCTGGTATGAGTGATGACAGATAATATTTCATATATCAGTTCATATTCTACTTAGGACATTGTATTTCATGTCTTTACAATCAGTAATGATTGCTGAACCATGGCTGAACCTAATAAATGATTTTACAACTTTTGCAAATAGGAAATTAACATAAAGATTACAAGTTTGAGTGAAAAATCGTGTGGGAGTTGTGTATAAAGCATATTGTTTATAGCAAAAATTTCTGGCAAATTCACAATAATTTCTGAAATAAAACATCACATATTGTGAAATCACCATTCCTGAATATGATTTGATTGTGATCAAATGTCATATTATCGTTATATCGGCTTGGGAATGAATGTTTCACAACAATTTGTGGCGCGTAGCTGAGAAAACTTAGCCGAGTGTGTGACGGCGAGACGTCCGTTAGTCTGTCAGAGTCAGTCAGTCACTGCCAGTGCAACCAGAAGGACGTACTACTGTAGCTACTAACTGGACACTGGACTCGTTTTAGCAGTAAGCATGCAACATTTGGTTAATGTAATGTCTGATTTATAAGATTTTAGGAGCATTTCAGTACTAAATTCATATAACACTCCCTGTAGAAATTGAATGTAGAACGGTTGATGAACAGTGGATGATGAAACTTTAGTAGCAGTCATTATTTGATCATGGCTACCATCACCACTGTTATGTATTTAATAATGACCATGCGAATTTAACAAATAGATATATATCACAGTCATGATCTAACCAAGTTAGTTAGACCACGATTGACCACGGTCACCTCAAGACCAATGGAATCCGTTAATTCAAAATTCGAATCTAGCTACCTACTCCTCATCCCACCCACCAGGCACCCTCCGCCACACACACACATGGGTAATAAAGTAGGATAGTTTGCAACTTATCAATGTTGTTCTATGTTAACTTGGTGCAGTCTAAGTATTTTCTGGTTGTCTTCATCCAGTTAAAGTATTCACATTTGATTCTTCTCAGGATTTCCTTTAATAATTAATTTATGTTGTTTTCTTGCCTGGTAAATGTTGATGTTTTAGTGAAATATGGTTGGATGATTGATTTCAGATATAGGAATCTTCCCTCAATAATTCGGCAATGTTCTGATATGGTGGTCCCGCCGCCGTCGCCTCACTCAGCTTGACATACATATTTGATATGTTTAAATGCCATTATCTTACTGTGTGAGTGCTTACACACATGTATTAGGTTTTTTTTTTTTTACATTCTTCGAACGAATAGATGCTACAGACTAGTAGGTAATATAACTATAGGAATTAATCCATTAATTTATAAATTTAATTGTACTTCTGAATTATTATTTTTTTTTTTCGGATGGTTATTTATTTTTATTTGTATAATTTTGTGTTCACTTGTAATGTGCTAACATTCACATTTTATTTCATGTTTTTTGGTTGTGACAACCATAAGGACACATTCCTGCAGATCCTTGTTGGCTTGGCCAGGAAGTTCCCAGAGTTTGAGGTGGCACAGTGCTGTAATGGGCACACTGTAATCACCAAGATTCTCCCCGTCGTGGGCGGCAACGTTTTCAATGGTTTTGGCTCCAACTTGTGCAGGGACACAATCTCTGATGTTCACGCCAAGTTGCCCTCCAAACGCCAGGCCACCGGCGACTGTGTGAGGGGTACTAGAAGCCATGACCAAATGAAAAGGCAGAAGCTCCAGGGGCAGAAAAAATAGGTGATGGGGGAGATAATGACTGCGTCTTACAAGCCAGTGATTTGTCTCTCTTCAAGGGAGTTATACTTACTGCTACTGCAGACAGTGCTTTTTTTTTCTTTTCTGTGCAACAAAGATATTTCTTCCCCTGCAAGACAGTGTCTTGTGCTTTTCTTCAAGGGAGTTACACTTATTGCTACTGCAGACAGTGTTTTATTTTTTTGCAACAAAGATATTTCTCCCCCTGCAAGACAGTGACTTGTGCTTTTCTTCAAGGGAGTTTTACTTACTGCTACTGCAGACAGTGTTTTTTTTTCTGTGCAATAAAGATATTTCTCCCCCTGCAAGACAGTGATTTGTGCTTTTCTTCAAGGGAGTTATACTTACTGCTACTGCAGTGTTTTTTTTCGAGTGAACAGTTAAGTATGGTGTAGTCTATGGTATTGCATATTAGTATGGACTACATTGGCTATGTATGTATGCGTTTTCAGTTTAAAATTCCAATATTCCTGGAAATTATTGCAAATTTGGTGTTTTTATTGGTGTCTTAGGATTTGATAATTGTCGCCCACCGATGACGTATGTTGACTAATTTGTTTTTGTTGCTCATAAATATATTCTTCTCATCACTCTGAGGTGTTTGCTTTTTGTTTGAGGTTTCTATGATGATTTTAAGTATTTTATTCAAATAAAACAAACAAAAATTGCCTCAGCACCCATTTGCGAAAGACCCGATTTCGAATGCACAGTCACGTATGGTGTATTCTATGGTATTGCATATTAATATAGACTACATGGGCTATGCATGTAAGTGTTTTCAGATTGAAATTCCAATATTCCTGGAAATTATTGCAAATTTTGTGTTTTTCTTGCTTTCTTAGGATTTAATAATTGTCGCCCACCGATGAAGTATGTTGACTAATTTGTTTTTGTTGCTCATAAACATATTCTTTACATCACTCTTAAGTGTTTGCTTTTTATTTGAGGTTTCTATCTTAATTCTAAGTATTTGATTTGATTTTTCTAAAAATCTGCCGTAGGGCCTGTTTGCAAAAGGTACGATTTCGAGTGTCCAGTCAAGTATGGTGTAGTCTATGCCTAGTCTCATTACAACTCCTATAGGAAAATTCTCACATAGCTCTCCATCCTACTTCCCAGTAACTGTCTTCCAACTCCATAAACTTTCAGAATTAATTAGTGTTGGGTAATATTTAGGAGAAAAATTGATAAACTACTCATCTGGATTGTAAGAATGCATACAATAAGGTATCATTGAAAAGATTATGAAGGAAACTGAAATTTTTTTGGAGATACTAGGTCATTCTTATAAACCTTGTCTTGGATACCCCTCTTTAGGGGGATATCGGCTTGGTATACAGATAAATAAACTAACTATAACTAACTAACTGTATCTTCATTGCACAACCCTTTACAGAGCTATCATCTCACTTTTTTTTTTGGTTCATATAGGAAATACTAACCTCAAAAGAATCATAGTTGCCTTTAGGTTTTGTCCATGCTAGTGTAATTTCAGTGTCGGATATAAAAGTAGCATTAATGCCAGTAACAGCTTTTGGGTATAGGCGGTCTTGGCGTAACAGAGGTTGGCTGGTCACCCCTTCTGACACAGTCCACACCTTCACACTGTACAGCAGCCCAGGAACTAAACCTTCGAAAACAACCTGAAAAGCAGCATGATTTTATATGTAATTGCATTATAAACTGGCACATTTTTCCCCCCCCACATTACAATTACAATTGGATTCTAAATTCAACTCTATAAAATAAGATAATCTGATTTCTACTGTTTAAAGCTGATCAGAGTAATTTCCAATGTTTACTTCTGAAACGTTTCCATTTTTAAGTTTGAGTACCAAATTTAGTCATGAAGGAGTAAAAAGGTATAATGAATATAATAAAATTCACATTTCATCATTGCCATGACTCATAAAACTAATTCACCAAAATGATAAAGTGGAGATTAAACTATTCTCTTTGAAACTGTTATGCCTTCTATCTAGATTAAGTATAATAGTACCTTTCTGTCATCATCATTTGCCCATTTTTCTTTGACAGGAATAGCTGAATCCGACAACATAAATCTGTATTTATCAAAAGTAGCCACAGCAGCGGGAGTTGGGGTGTAGCGCACCGTCATGGACTGGGCCTCCAATTGGTTAACGATGGTGATATCTGAAGTAATGACTGGTCCTGAAAAGCAGAATAAAGATCACATCAGACATAGAAGCATATTTGTAAGAAATATAGCACATACCATAGCATATTCAGTAACACATGTGGCACGTAAGTAGGATATTTAGCATACACAAAGGCACATCTAATAAGAAATGTAGCTGTTGGTAAACATTTCATAACAACAGTAAAGATGAAAGAAAAGATGAATTATATTAAGAAATGCATATAGTTCGCAGCATCTGTTAAAAACTTAGCTGTATTATTTTATTGAATTTTTTTTTTATTTGCAGTGATTATAAATGATACTTGTGGTAACATTATTTTTTGACCTTGCATTATGCAGTAATCCTCAATCACAGCTGATGAGTGTAGTATATAAATAATGCTATACTATTACTACTGTTTTATGTCTTTTGTATTATGGCTTTCAATGATAAGATTGGGACCAAGTGTTTTATAATTTTTTTTTTTAAATGTGTTGTCACACTATGAAAAATGACACTTTTCCTAAACCTTGATGGAAAAAATAAAATCTATTAACTTAGTTAGTGTCTAAAGTGGTGTATCAGTACATATAAGGAGAATACTGGACGAAAAAGTCCACACTGAATTAATTCAAATGTATGTCCTTTCTATCCTCCCATTTCTATAGATATAAACTACATATAAATGTTTTGCTTCACTCACTCCACCATTTTACTGTTCATATATATTGCTCCCTCAGAAACAGAGAGCAGCACTACAAGTTAAAAAGCAGACTTGTAAAAGACATTTGTCATATATAAAATATTAACTTGTTCTACTGGAGAGGGAGACATTTTCACTCTTCACTCCATGGGCTGCGGTGTAAAACTGGAAGTGGTAAAGTTCTC
The DNA here is from genome assembly GCA_036785275.1 of Cancer borealis. Classification (NCBI taxonomy): domain Eukaryota; kingdom Metazoa; phylum Arthropoda; class Malacostraca; order Decapoda; family Cancridae; genus Cancer; species Cancer borealis. The sequence goes on along the minus strand of JAXIVD010001404.1, from coordinate 62,855 downwards.
CTGGCATTAACTCCCCAATCAGGACAGTCAGTTTGCGGTTGATACCCTCTGTTGCTTGATCACCAGGTATTTCTTTTGACTTCTGTGAAAAATTTTGGAATAAACAATCATAAAAAATAAAGACAATGTTTTAGGATATAAAGAATGGTCAAAATCTTAAATATTTCTTTGCAAAAACATTTATATACAATTATATCAATATATCTATATACCAGGCTGTTATCCCCTTATTGCCAAGAGAAGGCATGGAAGGGTTCAAGGAGACATTACTCTCTCCTCTCCTTCTGCACTTTGTTTTTTTGTAGGAGAGTATACAGAGGAGGAACTTCCCAGACACTTTACTCCGGCAGTTTGTTGCCTTTTATGAACCATAGATTTACTTGGCTGATAGATAGGTTGTCTGGTACGTATTTTTAGCATAAACAAATCATGTTTCCGCCCAAATGTTTCTGTATTCCTCATTTCATGGTTTGTTTCAGGATTGATATAGATCCTATATCAATCTTGAAACAAACCATGAAATGACATAGATAGTATAGCTTCATTTAGATAATTCTTTAAACATTACAATTTAATTAGCTTGCACCAGAAGATGCACCATATACTCTAATACAGTATAACAACACATTCAAACAATAATAGAAAAGTTGAAAATATATCAAATACCTTTTTCACAGGAGTCAAATCATTCCACCAAAGAATTGTGTAGTAATCAATCCTGCCTTCAGGTCGAGGCCACTCAAAGGTAATGTTTTGAGAATCCAAATGATGTTCAATGCCTCTCACAGGATTTGGAGCTGTGAAAGGAAATTAACAATGTTACTACTGTAACTACTTCTAACATTAATGATTTTTCAGAATATATATATATATATATATATATATATATATATATATATATATATATATATATATATATATATATATATATATATACACACACACACATACAGTAAACCCTCTATATATCAGATATGTATAAATCAGATATCGGATATATCGGACAGCCACCGAATTATTTTTATCTAAATCGGACGGCGGCGATATATGCGGTGAGTATCTGGTATAGTTTCCCGCCAAACCAGCCAGCCACGCTGATGCACGTTGCTCCTTGGTCAGGTTTAGTGATGGGAATTCCGGCTCTTTTAAGGAAGCCAATTCTTTCGTTTTCGTTCACTCAATAGAGCCGGCTCTTTCGGCTCCCAAACGGCTCTTTCAGCTTTTAGATATACACACACACATACACACAATTCCTGTCACTACACCCGAGGTTCCAGAAATTAAATTTGATGACAGAGCATAGAAGTAACATACATAAATACAGATAAGTATAAAAATACAATTATTATCTGTATTAAGTTTGGATGCTAAAAAGTGTTTTAGTGATTTTGTGTGTAGCAGGATAAATCGGATATATCGGATCTTCGGATATATCGACAAAGGGTTCCCCCAATTGATCCGATTTATAGAGGGTTTACTGTATATATATATATATATATATATATATATATATATATATATATATATATATATATATATATATATATATATATACACACACACACACACACACACACACATATACAATCGGCCCCCCGAGGGTGTGAAATTTCAAGGATGTGGGCAGTACCGGTGCGGCACTTATATTCAAAGGGTGCGAAAAATTCAAAGCGTGGTGACGGAACTCTATGAGCTTTTATCGAGCGGTCATGTGATGACGTCAGCTCTCTCTCTCTCCACCATTCGTCTTTTTCTCCCTCCTTCCATCTCCTTTAAAGAACTCAACATTGTACTTGCACCCTCATTGACCAAGAATGAAATGTGCTATAATGGAAAAAAATAAAATAAAATAAAATAAAATAAAATAAAATAAAATAAAATAAAATAAAATAAATAAATAAATAAAATAAAACAAATAAATAAAAATATAAATAGCATAATAACCATATGACTTTAAAAGTAAGACACATTAATAGTTTACAGATACTCTTGAATACTCACGAACAATCTGCTCCACTTCCTGAGGAGAAAAGCTCTCCACATGGTGTGATACAGAGCGCACCTGGATGATGTACCGTTCTCCAGCCTCCAGCTGGTCCACAATAGCATCAGTTTGATTTGTGGGAGGAAGTTCTGTCCATTCTGATCCCTCAATAGTGCGATGTCTGAGGAATATGTGACAAATTGTGTTTTCTTTATGTGTAGAACAATAAATGGCTTGTCATTTTTGTCACTATTAGATGAGGATTCTATAAACAGAAAGGGAATTAGAAAAGGGAATTAGAAAGTATCCAAACCACTAAACTATTTCTTCAGAGATTTTCAACACTCACCTGACAACATAGTGAGTAAAAAGGGAGTCGATGGGTGGCTGCCATGCTAAACTCACAGATGTGTTGCTTGTTCCAGTGATGGTTAGATTACGCACAGAGTTTGGATCTGAAAAGGTAAATGACATACAGAAAAATTAGTATGACAGTCTTCCTATACATTCCTACTATATTTATTTCTTTTGAGAAGTTACTTTTTTCTTCTTTTTTTTTGCCTATGGTGGCGCCTGCAAGAATACTACCACCATATTCTCTGCAGCTCATAAAAGAAAACAGAGCAAGAGGTCTTGGAAGCCCCCTCCTCTGTATTCTCTCCTATGAAAAGACAAGGTGCAGATGGAAAGAGGGGAGTGAGGTCTCCCTGAACCTTAAATGCCTTGTCTTGGCTACCCCCTTTCAATGGGAATTAAAGCCAGGTATATAGATAAACATTTTTCTTTTGGACTGGATTTAATTCTTTTTTTTATTTGAATACTACTCTGCCATATTCTGTTGCTTCACCTTCCTCTGGCTTGAATTTGTTAAAGATAGGACCATCAAGTTGATTTGGAATTTAACAAGACCTTTTCAAACTTTTGTTTACTTTTTGCAAAGCAACAAATCAACGTAATTTTTTTGTTTTTTCTAGCTCTTGAAAAGTCTTCTTATCATATAAGAAACGAAAACAATAATAAAAAAATAAATCAAAGGATAGTTGTATAAAGGGAATATATTTGATTGAGAGGTGCAGATTATGCTGGAGTCCTCAGATGATTTATTGTACATCCTGGATCACAAGTGACTGTGTCTTTTTCCAATATAAGTAAAGTTCTACTATTTCTAACTGACAAAATATATGCATTGTATTTTCTTTCTTCATGTTTGTAATATACTTTCAATGTACCTGAGCATTCTACTTTTTGTTATGTGGTACCCCACATGTTTGGGAGAAGGCCAGTTCCATGAAAGAAAGAAAAATAAATAAATAAATAAAATAAAAGAATCAATTACATATAGTGGAGAATTTAGTACTCACATACAGCTTGGAAGTACACATGAGGTTCACTCCACATGCCATGAGATATAGCATACACCTTAATTTCATAACCAGCACCTGGATACAAGTCTTCCAGCATTACTTGGGCATCCACTGTCTGACGAGTCACTGACAAGGCTGTCGGGAATAGAAATGTTACACATGTAGATGGACATGATTAGAGTGCTTGTGATATCTTATTGTGCTATCAGCTATTCTAAGTAATTTGTTTTGGCCATAAAAGAGATGAAATTAATTATTTGCGGATTTCACATTTTTTTTATATAATAAAGAATTTTTTTTTTCCAAGTAGGGTATTATAATTTTTACCTGTATCATTTCTGATGTAAAGAACAGCATACTTATCCTGCCTGGATGTAACGTCACTCTTCCAAGAAATGTTAAGACCCTGTTGTATGGGCTGGAGTTCCTCAATGATGGGAGAAGCTGGTTCTGTAACCAAAAGATCCACTGTCAATTTCCGATTTCTATTTAATCAAAATAGTTTATTTCTATATAAAAAAAAATAATTCTATGCTGTGATATTTAAAACATTTATAGTATTTTCATAATAAATGTGGAAAATTAACTTTCAGCAAGTATTAAGTAGGTTATAGGAATCAAGCTGTTTTTATTTATATTTTTTATATATTTTGACTGTACAGGGTTTATAGTGTGGCTGGAAAATCAAACCCAAGACCTCTCAGTTGTGAAGCAAGTGCACTAACTATTACACAACCATGCTCCTTAAATGCTTGCTACAAATTTTATTAACTTTCTTTATATTTACAACAAAGGATCAATGCTGTGATAAGAACTTCTATCTATTTATAATTTTTTATGCCTCATTCCCTACGAAAACGTCCCCTAAGGAGATGGCCACGCAGAAAAGCCTCCATCTCTTCCTATTCACACACACTCTCCTTGCTTGCTCAATTCCTCCCCTTCTATAAACACCTCTTCCATGCATGCAATCCTTTATCCTATCCTTTCATCTTACAACTGGCCTTCCTCTATACCATGCCCAAATTTCTGATCTATAAGTCAGTGTTTGTAGAAGAATACTGTTCCTTAACCCTCTTTACCTCCATGGATACATTCATTCCTCTCATGATCCTTGCAATGACACTATGACACACCTGCCTTTCACAGCCCTCTCTCTTATTTATCTTTGCATCTCTCCACCTTTGCATGGTATTATTCCCAAATACTTAAATTCTTTAATTTCCTCCATTTTCTGTCCTAGAATTATCTAACACCCTCCTACCACTTGCACACTCACCTTGTAAGGTGTATTAAAAATAATCACCACTACTTCCATCCTTTCTTTTTCTAGTATTTATCTAACTTCTCGTACATACACTATAAAACTCATCCACCACTCTCTAAAATTCACCACTCTTTATAAACAACACAGTATCATCTGTAAACAAGCATGCCACCACTGTCCATTCCTTTCCAGTCTTGCACCTGCATTTTCCACTTAAGCTTTCATTTTTCTCATACACCAATCCATATCTATATTAAACAACGATGGCAATATCACACATGCTTGTCTCACCAAGACTCCTTTAAGACAACTTTCACTTAGCCCTTCATCCATCCTTACACACGCTTCTTATAAGCCTCAACTCCTGTCAACAACTGCTTACCTAAAGCACTCTGAGGTCTATACCCGACCATTTCTGCTGCTACTGCACTGTAAACACTGCATCTTTGAATACCCTAAATACCTCATCAACACTGGCTCTTTCTTCATCTGTCAACATAGCTTCTGTTAGTCTTTCGTAAGAACTTACTTGTTGCAAAATATATCTGAGAAGCAGGATCACTCTCCACACCATTTGATATGGCAGTCACTGTGATAGAATAGTTTCTCCCAGGGTACAGCTCCTCCCTAGCCCAAGTCTTAATCACCAGTTGGGTGCGAGAATCTCCATTGTATCTCTCCACTTCTTGATACACAACCTTTAAACAAGTCATATAAGATTAAATAGAACACCACAGCAT
>JAXIVD010001404.1:42500-52500 GCA_036785275.1 Cancer borealis | reverse complement strand
TTTTTCTATAGGCTATATATATATATATATATATATATATATATATATATATATATATATATATATATATATATATATATATATTCTTTTTTTTCTCTCTGACTGTCTGTCTGCCTACTTGCCTCTTTCTTTCTTTCTTCCAGTCCGTTTGTCTTTCTGTGGTAGTAGTAGTAGTAGTAGTAGTAGTAGTAGTAGTAGTAGTAGTAGTAGTAGTAGTAGTAGTAGTAGTAGTAGTAGTAGTAGTAGTAGTAGTTGTAGTAATAGTAATCTTTGTTGTTGTTATGATATCTATGCTAACACAACATAATGGCATGGATCCGTATTAGGTCAATAAATGCGTTACGTCTACACTTGTCGTGCTTCATGTTACCCGACTGTGACTTCCCTCACACGAACACAACACGACGAGATAGGTGTACTGTTCTTAATGGCATTGTTGTCGTTGCTGTTGTTGTTTAGGTAATTGGCGAAAGTGATGATGGTGGCAGTGGTGAAGGTAACGACAGTTTTAGTAACAGTGGCTCTAGTAGTGTAAGTATTGACATAGTTGGTGGTGATGGTAGTACTGGTGGAGCTGGTGGTGGTGGTGCTAGTAGTATTGATGGTGGTGGTAGCACTAGTGGAGTGGTTGCTGATAGTTTGTGGAATTGATGGTGGTGCTAGTATTGATGGAGTTGTTAGTGTTATTTGTTATTACTACTAGTGGTGTCAGTAGTGATGGGGTAGGCAGTGTGTCAGTACATTGGTGGTGTCGGCTGGTAATAATGTTGACTGTGCTGAGCAGCACCATGGAAAATAAATAAAAAAATGAAAAATACTACAGGCGTCAAGCTTCAGTAAGACAGACAACTGTCCACGAGATACAGATTTTCATTTTTCTTCAACCCATTCAGTCACTCCTGAACGGCTTGGTGCACAGGAGGAGGCGTCCCCGACGACACCCGTCACGCGGAAGAACCTTTCCTCACCAGTATTCTGTTCCGGCAGCTAAATCCACCCGTACAATGCTCGTTCTGCTCTGCACTCACCACCACTTACTCAACAATGAGTTCAGTTCGCCCACGTATAATTAGGTTACTAAAACTGACGAATCTTTTTATCTTTTGAGAGGGTGGTTTTAAAGGCAGTGAATATATATTCCCGAAATAAAGCGGCATTTACTAAGCAGAACCTACCTGTGCACTTTGGCGTGATCTCATACTATGTAAGATGGCCAGGCAGCCGTGGCCCTGTTGGTCACTCTTTCACTTCATTACAAAAGTGATAACGCTACATGGCCACGCACCACTACACACCACACTCACGCGAGGTCTCACAAACGGGGGAAAAACAAGCCCTGCACCCACCGGCCACACTCACCCGGTAGTGGGAGTAAACGCCCACTGGATAGGGCGGCTGCCACAACACCAACATGGTGGTTTCGTTCCTGTACCACACGATAAATCGGCCAGGCACATTGGGTTCTGTTGAAGAATGAAGGAAACAATGATTGAACAACATCCCACCAACATAGAATATCTAAGGAACACACTTTGATAAATGACCAGCTCCAGACATGCTTTGAAATTATAACTTACGAGTCGTAAACTTAGATGAGATGTACGCATCACTTTCTTTCTTCTCGTAAACAGTGTACAGCTGCAATTCATAGGACGCTCCGGGAGTAAGGTCTCGCAGAGTGAAGGGCAACTGGGCCTCCTTGATTACCACGTTCCTAGTGCTGTCTTGTGCCTCGGACAGCGGGATGACTTTGAGCTTGAAGGCAGAGTAACCTCCGGCATTAGGCGGATCCCAAGTTATCGAAGCATTCTTTTCCGACAAAACAGGGATTTCAAGATTTCTGGGTGGAGCAGGCACTGCAAAGCAAAGAGAGAAAAAATAATGTGAGGGGTACGTGCATGTACATACATACATACATGGAGTCATTCTGATAATCTACATTTTCACAATAAAGGAAGAACATCATGTTGCAGCAAATAAATGTTTAATGTTGAAATTCATTAGTATATCAGATTCATTATCTTAATCACGTCATAAACGTCATAAACTTTAATAAATTTCAAAGCATTCGACCTTCATGATGAAACAACAAGGCACTGACAGAGACGATCAAATTAATCGTTTATGTAGTGATAGAATAAATTTTAGGATTATATGATCTGAAGAAATACCTACTTCGAACTCCGTTACCAAGTATTTAACGACGCGATATTTCTCTATTTTACTATTACTATTACTATCACTATTAATATATATATATATATATATATATATATATATATATATATATATATATATATATATATATATATATACATATATATATATATATATATATATATATATATATATATATATATATAATATATATATATATATATATATATATATATATATATATATATATATATATATATATATATATATACATAAAACATATCTTGTTAAATCAGAAAATTCAAAACATTACCAAGAGACCTAACAAATGAACATTTAAGCAGCGGGGTCGAGAACTACTGTGTAGGAATGGTGTGTTTTGGCAGAGGTGTGAGGGTGAGGAAGCGCCTCGCTCTGTTTGTGGAACAGAAGCAGGTGATCAGGAAATGCGAGGCTTGTGCTAATTAAGGAAGGGCGGGAGTGTTCTGGAAGGAAGTCTTAGTGGTAACTACGTACCGTCACCACAAGCAACTCAAACAATCGTCTGTGGGGATAACAGTCATCATTGTTCCTGATGTCAACGAGGATCATTTGCATGAGTCATTACAGTCATTGTTCAGATACATCATCTCTCGGCCTTGTGTAACCGTCTCTTGGTCTCTCCAACTCGTAATCATACACTTTCATGTGACGCAACACTATATACCACTTTGCTAAAACAAAAGATTTATGCAGAGAGAGAGAGAGAGAGAGAGAGAGAGAGAGAGAGAGAGAGAGAGAGAGAGAGAGAGAGAGAGAGAGAGAGAGAGAGAGAGAGAGAGAGAGAGAGAGAGAGAGAGAGAGAGAGAGAGAGAGAGAGAGAGAGAGAGAGAGAGAATGCATGAACTCGTTAGCATAATGGAGTGTTATGGGCACGCACATTGCAACTGTCCCGTCACTCTCACCTGTAGTTATAGAGGCCGTCCAGGTGGGGTAGTCGCTGATGGTGGCGTTGGTATAATAAAGCTGAAAATTATACTTGGTACCTGGGGTCGCCCGTGTCAATTCCACACCCTCGGAGACCTGGGCGGGAGAGAAGGTGGTGTTGGGGGGTGGGCTACCATGTGGAGGCCAGTAATCGAGGCGGTAGCGGCCATCTTGGTCCTTCACATGCTCCGAGGGTATCTGAATGACCACGTCTGCTCCCACTCCCTGTAAGTAAAAAATAAATAAAATATATATATTACTTAGAAGGACTGAGAAGTGTATTGAGGGTAGAAACATTGATAACTCTTGAAAATTAATTACATGATATTTAAAAGTATTTCCTTGATTTTGGCTTAGTGTGCCTACAACTTCCTTACAGATCATTGGAATGTTGTATAGTAGTAGTAATATCTCCTTCGCAGTCCGGGAAGAAAGCGAAACTCTCTCCGTCAGTGCCTTAAAATAATCGTCTATTGTTTGACTGAAACTTTGTATTTCTTTTAAGAACTCCTGGTGCAGCGGAGCGTCTAAAGCAATCACAGAGAATGCCTGACTGGTAAATACAATGATAACTGGTCGTGCGCGCGCGCACACACACACACACACACACACACACACACACACACACACACACACACACACACACACACACACACACACACACAACACACAGTTGCGACAGCTTATTTTACATGATACCTTATGGAAGAGCCCCCTTAATCCTGTTTGCGTGACCTTCAAGATATACTCTACGATATTATGTGTGTGTGTGTGTGTGTGTGTGTGTGTGTGTGTGTGTGTGTGTGTGTGTGTGTGTGTGTGTGTGTGTGTGTGTGTGTGTGTGTGTGTGTGTGTTTGCCACCCTGATAAGAAGACCGAGTCCCAGTCACCAATAACTATCCAACTATTACAATTGTTATCGCCATTCGTCACCAGCAAAACAGTGTGAACGGAATGACTGTAATTCAACGGAGATAATTGGATGTCATAACGGTGGGAAAAAACAACACCACACACGTACGAGACGAGTTCAGAGAGAGAGAGAGAGAGAGAGAGAGAGAGAGAGAGAGAGAGAGAGAGAGAGAGAGAGAGAGAGAGAGAGAGAGAGAGAGAGAGAGAGAGAGAGAGAAGAGAAGAGAGAGAGAGAGAGAGAGAGAGAGAGAGAGAGAGAGAGAGAGAGAGAGAGAGAGAGAGAGAGAGAGAGAGAGAGAGAGAGAGAGAGAGAGAGAGAGAAAGAGAGAGCGTTTGTATGCACTTTCTATGTCAACTAAACCTTTAACTGCAGCAAGACTTTCCTCCCACCGCCTCCTTATCCCCTCTTTCCCTCCCCCCACACACACACACACACACACACACACACACACACACACACACACACACACACACACACACACACACACACTGTTCAGTGAGTTCAATTCAGGAGTCATTGTCATTTGTATTAGAGGAAAAGCGAAAAGAAAAATTACCAGGATTTAATGCAAGGCGAGGTACAGTACAACACAGCCTTAGGAACAACATAAAGGTTCCGCTACACGTGGATAATGACATTCAGCTCAACATGAAGGAAAACACCTGCACATAACAAAACCTGTATGTATATTGTAACACAAGTAATAAAGGTTATGCATATCACAATTATCAAACTTTATACATGCAGATCCTCGTATGTAATGTGTGTAATGAACTAAATAATTATCATGATGTTAATGTTGTTGATACTCGTACCTATTCGTATACAGTAAATCTACAAAAAAAAATTCCATAGTTGACATTAAAAGTAGTGATTTGGCATATTAGCTGATAACTTAAGAACACGTGAAATAATTTACTACTGATTTCTATGAGGATTATTCAGTTTCACAATTAACAGTAACAAGAAAGAGTAGGAAATAAAACACTTTTGAAATGTCAAGTTGAGTTGGCTTCAAAGTATTTACACACATTTTTGAAATATTGTAATAATTATTGACTGATTATGTATTCAGATTTGTCAACTGAAAAAGTGAATACGTTATTATTATTATTATTATTATTATTATTATTATTATTATTATTATTATTAGTAGTAGTAGTAGTAGTAGTAGTAGTAGTAGTAGTTGTTGTAGTAATAGTAGTAGTAGTAATAATAATAGAACATCAGCAGCAGTAGTATGGCAGACAATCCTTGGAAAAGTTGACTTGGTACGAAATAATGTTTTTTTTGTCAAACTTGAAAACGAAACGACGACAGGCAGGAAAGAAATTATAGAGATTCTGACCAATGTGGATCAAGGTGAGGCAGGGAAATACAAAGAGGAAGAGGAGGAGGAGGAGGAAGAAGAAGAATGTGAAGTACGGGACGGAAGGATTGCACAAGGGAGTACTGGAGGTTGAGGGCCAGAAAGACGGCTGACATTTATCAGTTAATTATTCTGTGCCGACACATGGGAAAAAAAATAATTACTGATATCTCTCTCTCTCTCTCTCTCTCTCTCTCTCTCTCTCTCTCTCTCTCTCTCTCTCTCTCTCTCTCTCTCTCTCTCTCTCTCTCTCTCTCTCTCTCTCTCTCTCTCTCTTTTATATTCACCTACTTTCTTTTCAATACCTTTCCTTCTTTATTTTTTCTTTTACTCTCCTTCTCTCCCTTACTGACCTTCCCTTATACATGTTTTTAGGTTCCTCCTCCTTCTCCTCCTCCTCCTCCCCTTCCCTCCAATAAAGTTACCTCCCTCCTTCTCTAGCCCCTCCTCCCCCTCCACTGCAAGGTTACCGTCCTGCTGGAGGGATTGAGCAGTGAAAGTGGAGGAGACATAATCAGTTCCACCAACCACTACACTACTCCTTCACCCTCCTCCTCTCCCTCTGTCAAGTTTCAACATATATAAATACTCAATGCTCCACCTCCACGTCAATGTCCGTGTACCATAGCTTTGAAAATAGTACATCGTTACAACCTCAACAACAACAACACCAATGTCTGCTGCTACTACTTATATTACTACTACTACTACTACTACTACTACTTTTGCAATGAGGTAGAAGAAGACGAGAACAATGGATAATAATAATAATAATAATAATAATAATAATAATAATAATAATAATAATAATAACAACAAACATATACTAATACTAATAATACTAATACCACTACTAATAATAATAAATAAGAATTTCATAATCTAATATACGTACAAAAATTATATGATCTAATAGAGCGTATAATAATTTCATAATCTAATATACGTTTACAAGATAATAGCGGTAGGGTGTCATGCTACACAAACACACACACACACACACACACACACACACACACACACACACACACACACACACACACACACACACACACACACACACACACACAGCATCGCTAGATAGTTTGATTATGGAAAACCAGCTTCCGAGGAACAGGTACCAACTATCGATGATGGAGAAAGAGAGTAATGAAGCCAATGAATGCTGAGTAAATAATGACTTAGATAATTAACACCAAGAGTGAACGGTTCAGGTGCATGGGTCAGCAGGGAACAACAGAGTACAGAAGTTTTGTGGAGAAGTACACAGGAAATAGTTATACGTCTAATTACACAATGAATCACTATACAAAAAAAAAATAAGGCAAGTCACCATATATCTGAAAAAAAAAAGTCCGAGGAAAAATTCAAGTCCAGCTGATCCACGGATGTGACGTCACCATCCACATGACCAAATCACTATCATGTCTAAAGTGAGACTACTGGAACCAACCCTTAACACACCCAACCCAAACAGAGCCTATAAGCACACGGAAACACGCCCACCCAGGGAGGGCAATGCAGGGGACTTCATACCTCCACGGTGGCCTTTTCCCGCCCTGAACTGAAGGGGGAGGGGGGGTGCAGGAGTGGCGGACGTGCTCACTAAGTATGCGAGAGAGGATTTCCGCCAGATAACACCCAGCTTGACCTTTCCGGTGGTGAGGGGGAAGGAGGGAGAGGACGGGAGGAGAGGGAGCGAGAAGGGGTAGAAAGGAGGGAAGGCCAGAGTCAATGTTAGAGACAGAGCCGGGAGAGGGCGTGGGGGAAGGAAGAGGACAAGGGTGGAGTGATAACTAGTTCCGGATGTGTGTTGCATCCTGCGATGGCTAATCCACAGGTATGCTCAACAACAGCGACTCAGGGAAAACCACGTGTAAGATTAGACCTGGGTTGTAAATTTTACTTTATTTATCACGAGGTTTACGAGTGAAATGAACGAAGACTAAACATTTCAACCTTACTTCCACCTACTCCTTCCCCTCTTCCTCTCCTTCCTTTTATTCGTTCTCCTCCTTACCTTCTCCTTATTCTGCGCCTCCTCATGTCCTCGCCTCCTCCTAATACGTCATGGACGGATCAACGACCGTGGTGAGTTACACAATGATTCTCCACACGGTCTCTGAGATAACTACTAACTGCAGCGAGGAGTGTTTTGGAACTGAGAAGGAACTGATGAAGGACGAAGGCGAGTGGAGAAGCTTGCTATAAAAGAAACACCACTGCTTTGACGTGTGGCAGGAGTGGTGAGTGATGGACAGGAAGAAGGGGAAGAGGAAATGCCACTATCATGAGTAAAATGTGAATGGACTAGCCACCCATTAGCGTGCACAAGGGAAAGTAGGGGAGTTACACCACTTTGGCCGAGTGGAAGGAGAATAATTCTTGTCTGATGTGCAGGAAGAATGAAAGACGTGTCACCAACTTATGGTTCATCTATGTAAGTCAAGTGGAGGTGTGTGCCGCTTGAGACCCCAACAAACTTAGATTTTTGGTCAACATTGTCTTTGACCTTTTGACCAGTACTACCACACTTCTCATTCCTGACCCATTTTTTCCGCTCCGAACCCCTCGACTCCTCCCTTCCATGACCTGGTTTGCAGTTGAGCAAGATTACCTGTCTTATCGACTCTCTCTCTGAAGCTATGCTGTCTCCTTGCTGTGAAATGCTACAACATACTTCATATCATCGAGAACCTGACATCCTATGACATTCTCACTGCTTTTATCAAAATGTCAAACAAACGGAAACCACTTCTATAAGCTTAGAGATCTTCATTAAATACAATTATATCCGATAGTGCCAGCTGGCTTCAAACTTACATTATGGCTCTCCGTGGCACTCTATATTATTGGTATGAACACCACATCCATCACGTCATCGTCCACACCGACTCCCAGTGATCCATACACGCCCTTGGGCATACACACCGCCATCATATAACATCTTCTTGGTTGAAATCATATTTTTTGTTTAATAACTCGAAAAGAATGAGGTTTACGTAAGAAAGGTATATATTAGTAAAACAAGAACCAGAGACGAGCATTCTTTTGAGCTATCGTGATATGGAATTGGAATGTAAGTATAAAAGTAAGAATGGAAAAAAAATGTTTATTAAGTAAATAAGGACGAAATATGATTAATTATTATAGTAATAAAAAAAGCTTAGACCAGATTCGTGATCAGCATGCCCGAAAACCCTTTAGTACTAATTTTCATGAGTTGTGTCAAAATTATCCTGCATATAATACCAGTCATAATTATTATCATAGTAGGAATTCGCTTTGCTGGATACATTTATTTGGTTTTTGTTGTCATTAAGTTAAGCATTAACGTTGTTTTATGGTGAGTGTCTACGTAGGGTGCGCTGGGCTGCGGCTGGGAGTATCAATGTTAGGTTGCCAGTGTCAATAGGCAGCTGCAGTGAGTGATATCGCCTCGTACATGGAAAAACGAAACATTTTGGTATTGCTTCTCTAATAAAAGAAAATTCAGTTTCTTCAGTGTTTATCCAATCGATATGCATATATTAGAAAAACCCATTTGATATTGCAGAAAAGAAGAAGTATGTTGTTTAAATTTGACAAAGAATGTGATGTCAAATTTACGAGTGAAAATCACTTTCACTATCCCAATAAGACAGCGTGGAGGCATTATAGCTGGAGCAGGCAGCGCGCTGCCTTTCTACTGTCGAGTGAAACCAGTTTGTGGTGAGGGGGAGGGGAAAAGGAGGCGGGGGGAAAGAGGCGCGTGGAAGACGACGATTGACTCAAAGCATTTAGGTTTTAGTGTATATGGTATGATTTTAAGTCAATGAGACAGGGAGGCATGGTGTCACAGTATTCCTAGCTTCAGTGTTGTGATGGGACAGCCTCTCAATGATGTTTTCCCTGCGTGCAAGACAGTATGTTACAGAAATGTTGATTGATCTTGACTTGCTAAAAAAAATAAATTAAGATATTTCCCCCTAATGTGCACAAACAAGTAAGTGGTTCAGATCAAAGGTAACATAATGGATATATCCATTATGTTACCTTTGATCTGAACCACTTGCATGTTTGTGCACATTAGGGGGGAATATCTTTAATTTTTTTTCATCAACAAACGATCATTAAAAAACATACATTATTAAACAAAAGAAAGTTGCACAAGTTTTCAATAAAAAAAATAGATAATGGCAAAGAGCCAAATTTTCTGTATAAATACATACTTGTAAGTGGAATCATACGAGTATTTAATTGTTCCTGATATTTTTAAATAAAGTAATTCATTATAGAAGTGATTGTAATCTGCCACAGTCTGGGAGTGGCCTGTGCGGGGCTCGTTCTCAGTTGGCAAGTTGAATGCAAGGCCACCAACTCCCGCCGCAACACTTTTTTGTGTAACCTTGTCATATACCGGCACTAGCTATGTTAACTCCAGTGTCTGTTGTTGCTGCCCCACACCTAATTGCAGTTGAACATCTCGTAATATATTCACATACAACATTTATCTTCACATCAACATAAGTCTTATTGGTTCTTATTACATGTAAGGAAAGAGGTAATATAGGTCGTGAAACATTAGAAGTATATAACATATTAAGAAATTGTGT
>JAXIVD010001404.1:27500-32500 GCA_036785275.1 Cancer borealis | reverse complement strand
ATATCTTTAAGTATCGCAAATTTATAGTTCCATTTTTTTTCAGCAACTTTGGGAAACGTTTCAAATTCGCTAATGAGATGTTTAAGGAGAATATTTAGTGATTATTGTTTTGTATTCTCCATCTAACTGTGCTCCGACCTGCCCTATTAATTAAGCGAATATATACGTTAATGTAACACTTCTACTTATTGTAAGAGAATAAAATTTATGGACAAATGTTTAAAAAAGTTAATCATTAAAACGACAACTGATCTTGGACGACGTAGGCATTCATGTTATTATCCTCTGTTTGTGATGTGTAAACGTCATTCATTATATATTGTAATGCCCTCAAAACAAACACACTATTGTATTTCACCACAGCTTCTAATGTATTTTCTTAGCTGACAATGGCCAACCACTTCCCTGATCGTTAAGCTGAATTCTGTTCTCGTTCTTTACCTTGTTAGTGCTCGTGGTAGTGTGTGTTATGACTTACTTCCGTGTATGTCTACTACACTTCTTGGTACACACAACCACAACACAATAGCTCAGTGTTGTGCAGCTTTGTGGTTACTTTTCTCCGTGTACTTGTGTGTTACTTAGACAGTCTTAGTACACAGCGAATGAGGGAATGAGGGAAGGCTCCACGGTATTATTGACAACACGCTACGCCACTACCGATTAAAGGTTCAAGAATCCCCCCGAGCTGAGTAGCCAAGACCCTATAGTTCTGGTAGGGTTAACAAGAGAGCGTTACCCTTCTCCCCAAGTAGCTGCCGGGAGATAGGACCAAACTTACAAGCCAAGCCAAGCATTGTACCCCACAGCCACCCAGCCCCATTACTGAAGCACACACACACAGACACAGACACAGACACAGACACAGACACAGACACAGACACAGACACAGACACACACACACACACGTCTTGGTGGTCAGTCACGGCCGGACAGCTTCCTTTGTTAACGAAATGTGAACCAATTTATTGCTGCACAACAAAGAGATGTAAGGAAGGTGGATAGTGAAAACACACACACACACACACACACACACACACACACACACACACACACACACACACACACGCACACACACACACACACACACACACACACACACAATGACTCCTTCACTTTCTGGTTCACATCATATTTTTACATCGTACACCTGCTCATTACACACGCACACACACATACACCTGTTTCTCACATATCCAAAAGAACACTCACTCTCAAGCCCTTGCCCCTCACACCTCACAGAGACACAAGGACGGCGTGCAAATAAACAAGGCCAAACGAAGACAGGAACGTCACTTCACACGCCAGACTGCCAGATTCACAGGAAGTTGGTGTGTGTGTGTGTGTGTGTGTGTGTGTGTGTGTGTGTGTGTGTGTGTGTGTGTGTGTGTGTTGGCGGGTGGTGGGCAGGAAGATGGCAAAGGAGGACCTCCATGCCCCTCCCAGCACTACCACCTGCCACACACACACACACACCAGGAAGAGGGTTGGGCGGCGCGGCAGTACGGTGGGGTGAGAGCTGTGGGCGTCGCTTATGAGACCCATACAAGGCCTAACACAAGCACCCTCTTTCCCTTATCTCCACGCGTTTACATTTCGATGCCCGACAACACACACACACACACACACACACACACACACACACACACACACACACACACACACACAGCAAAGGATGGTCGAGGTAGAACACAGCGTCCATACATAAACTAGTAGCTTCATTCATGCTGCTCCACCACACCTCCCGCCCATCTTGTTGACTCCCTTACATACTATAATGCACTACTCTCATTTTCACACTGGAAGACGTCTCCTACTCCTTTGTACTTCCTGTTTCACTATCACACACCTCGAGTAGTCTAGTCTGTCTTCACCCATCCTCTGGACATAAAAATACCTTTACAGATCATCCTATTTCTTCCTACTCATTCTAATCCCATACCTCATACTTCACTCATAAGGCCTGATCATCCGTTCACAACACATGTATACACTTCACTATTACTATGCCTTTCTATATGATTTTAATTACAATACAAAGATAGTCGAAACACCTTAGACTAACACTTTATACCGTGTTGACTCCAAAGAAGTATATAATTATGGTATTCTGGCGCGAAGGAGGCTGATCCACGTGGAGGAGGCAGTGATGCCCGCGTGGTGACTTCAACTGGCAGTGAGGCTCCCCGATAAGCAGCCTAAAAATAGTCTCCTTGCCAAGAGTGTTGAGTACTATTACGTGACCCTCAAGGTGGCGTTAGTTTTGGATTCTTCTTTCCAGTCCTTATTCAATATTCAGTAGTAAAGGCTTTGTCATATCACTCACACGACCTTCAATGTGATGATTTGTATCTAGTTTGTGTATCAACAGTTTAGTGATAAAGCATGGTATACAATCTTTTTTTCATCGTAACTTACAACAATGTTCTAGTCATCACTGTTCCTTCACATACTCTTACAAGTCTCAGTTTTACGCCTTTAACGCGGCGTTCTTGGGATGCCAAACATGGCACTAAGACGATCTTCACTACCTCGACAATGAAAGGGAGAAGCTGTACCCCTGCACTGCAACAAACACGACTCGAGAATTTGTAAACAAATATCTACAGTGACGATGGCACCAGTCATGAGATTATATATATGTTGGTTCAATTAATTACTAATACCCTAGTCCTTCCATAACTAATACTTACATTCTTTTATTACTGAAATCCCGATACTTTTCCTTAATATCGATTTCCTTTTATCCCTTTATAATGATATTCAAATATTCTTAATAGTTTCGCTTCCTCCCCTAACTCTACCATTATTTCATACCTAATAATTTCAATCTCCATTCATCCTTTATAATCTCATTATATTACCTCAAACGCTCTCCACTTTCTGTTCATAACATTAACATTCTTTCATCTTTAATGTTCTTGTTCCCCTTAACCCAAAGATCTTAACCCTGACTTAGTGACGCTGACTAATTATTTTTAGCTCAAAGCGCCTCTAAGGTTTCTCAGGACAGTCCTATGCTGTTACCATGACACTGAGAATGTTATCTGTCGGAATAATACTTTCTCCGGGGAGATGCGTGTAAGTGGGAGGTTGGGGAGGGTGAGAGGTTAGGGATGGCTTGAGGGGCTACTAATACAAGTGTAACCTTCCAGTCTGACACACACACACACACACACACACAGACAGACACACCATTTACAGTAAACGTTCAAAGCAATCAGTTTAAGGCGACGGAAGGATTGTGAAGATGCATACAATTTGGAGTGAGGGTGAAACAGCTGCAGCATTGAGCCCTATAACACCACCACTACCACTGTTGTCCCTCACTGCAGCCTGCACCCGATACACTGAACTGTAGTCATGGCAGGAACCTAACAATACATTTGTCATCTTTGTCTAATATGTTCATATATTAGTCATAAGCAATTACAAATATCAAAAGAAGTTTATATACGTGTACGTGTGTGTACGTGTACGTACGTGTGTGTACGTGTGTGTGTGTGTGTGTGTGTGTGTGTGTGTGTGTGTGTGTGTGATGTTTAACCCAAACTCTAAGGTGTCAATGAGAAGACCTTAATATATAAGTATATAAGTACTACATTGTTAACTTTCCTTGTCAGTGAGCATCTTCAGACCTCCAAGGGGTGAGGAACTTCAGATGCGTTCAAGTGCTTGCTCTTCCTCCTCTCCCTCAAGACACTGACAATGGGATCGATGAGGCGCCTCAGTAAGCAACACAGGCTGTCCTAGGACCAGCAACAAATGATCGAGGCTATTGACAAAACAAAGTGTTCAGTAACGCGATGTAAGGAGTGAGTTCCGGGGCGGCGAGGCTGAGTCACAGACGACCTTGACCAGCCATCCTCTCTCTCTCCCTCCCAAACTACTCCCCCGAGTCCCCCGCCTCACACCGTCCCACGCACTCCACAAGCCTTCCTTTCTTTCATTTATTCACAGTACCTTAGCCAAAAATAACTCAGGATAACACGGTTTTTAATGCAGCAATACTGACAAGCTTTTGCCAGCATTAATCTTCAAGTTCGCTACTTGGTAACGTCAGAGAGAAGTGTGCAGGAAAACGTGACAATAGAGGAAGTTGATTAATAGCTCTAACCAGCAGGAGTGTGGTGGAGGCGGGGCAGGCGATGCGGGCCAGTCCCAGGTGAGTCCCCGTCACCTTGTCCTCAACAGATGCTGGGAGTACAAAGGAGTCACGGGTTAAGGAAAGCATCACCAAGTTGAACGGCCCGAGCCACTACGAGCCGCCGAGGCACTCACGCCTCTACTGTCGCCTGTCACATTCCTCATCCACGTCGGGGTCACGGCTCCACAAGGCGACCCGTTAGGCTGC
Organism: Cancer borealis; assembly: GCA_036785275.1. NCBI lineage: Eukaryota > Metazoa > Arthropoda > Malacostraca > Decapoda > Cancridae > Cancer > Cancer borealis. Next base: position 28,146 of record JAXIVD010001404.1, on the reverse strand, counting down.
CATGACCCCTCAAACCCTTACAACACCCCCACCCCACCGACCCTTCCACCTCGCCTACCGGAGTCCCGTCCTCACTCACATCACTTGTCTCACCAGTGGAACTACACACGCACACACATCAATAATAATGTTGATGTGGTTATGATTGCATTAGTTATGCCCAAGTAGGTTGTCTGTGATATTGCTGGATCAAAATGTGTTTTGGCGTTGTTTGCGATCTTTTTTTTCTATCCTAATTTCCACTGGTTTTGATTTAAAAAAAAATCATACTGAAAGTTCATACAAATCACAGCTGAGTGAAGTTTACGTATAGTTTGAATCCTCGTCTTCCTCAAAACTATAAGTTGGGGAACTTCTCCACACTTACATTATAAATCACATACATACAGACATTGTATATATATATATATATATATATATATATATATATATATATATATATATATATATATATATATATATATATATATAAAGACCAAAATTTGCTGGAAAGAGTACAGAGACGAGCGACAAAACTTATTCCTACATTGCGTAATTTATCATATGAGGAACGATTAAAACAGTTAGACATGTTCACTCTCCATAAGCGAAGAATTAGGGGAGATATGATTGAAGTCTTTAAAATTCTAAATAAATTCGATAAAAT
>JAXIVD010001404.1:0-22500 GCA_036785275.1 Cancer borealis | reverse complement strand
AGCGTGTACGAAAGGTGTGACATGGGACAGTGTAGTTGGAGTTAAGTGTGGTGAAGTGGAATAAGTGAAAAGAAATACTTTGAGGTGGTTTGGCCATATTGAGTGAAGAGTTTGTGAAGAAAGTGTAGGCTATGTGAGTGAAATTGAGGAGAGGAAGGCCAGTTGTAAAATGGAAGGATAGAATGAAGGAGTACATGCATGGAAGAGTCCCTGATAGAAGGGGAGAGATTGAATTAGCAAGGAGGGAGTGTGGCTAAGGAGAGGAGGCTCTTCTGCCGTGGCCGTCTTCTTGGGGGACGTTTCCGGAGGGAACGACTAAACGAGGCGTCAGAAACTATAAATAGATCGATAGCAAAAGCATATTCCAGCAATAGTAAAACAGTAACTGTTTTAACCATAAAAACATGCGTGTGATTTCATTCAATTTTTACAAACAGACCAATATTGTGAGGCCCTTCTGTGTATGGAGCCAACTTGCCCCTCACACAACTGTTTGAATGTTTAAACCTTAAGAATGAAGCAGTTTTTTCAGACAGGGTGACATTGGAATGCGTTGCTGGGTGTTAAACCATATGCCAAATATCACCTATTTTACATAAAAGGTAAAAAAAAAAATAACGATAATGAAACTCAACTACTCTGTTTGAAATGTCGTTGTTTTCATGCATGCTAATCAGACAGAGAAAATCAACAACTATATTTTTTCAACAATATATCAACAATCATTAAGATGAGGAAACATGGAGGCATGAAAACCTTGTTGTAATCAAAATTACGTGTTTTTAGAAAGTTTGGGAGCCAAAGATCTAAGACACGTTAGTAGGTAAAATTATTACAGTTTGTATCATGGTCTTTTCTTGATAGTTATTTAAACTCACATACCTACTATCACAATTCTTCCTCTTAACATCATCTCTTTTCTCCTTGACACTTACCTCTTTATGCCCATACAGCACTGTGTAGTAATGAGGTTGATGGCACAATCAACACCCTTAAACTACATATTGTGAAACCTATCATGAGGAAGGTGCATGAAAGTAATGTAGTATGTAAATTCTCAATTGCATGCACATCACAAGTTTCAAATGTGGCACCAAATACATGTGAAATTCAATGTTCTAACCATTTAACTAAAGATGACATTACATAAAGATTAATGTATAATGTAAAACCCCAGACCATTACTGGAATATGGAAACAGGACTTGCCTATAAGTCAATTCAGATATCATCTACTCATCTTATATATATATATATATATATATATATATATATATATATATATATATATATATATATATATATATATATATATATATTTATATATATATATATATATATATATATATATATATATATATATATATATATATTATATATATATATATATATATATATATATATATATATATATATATATATATATTTATATTTATATATATATATATATATATATATATATATATATATATATATATATTTATATTTATATATATATATATATATATATATATATATATATATATATATATATATATATATATATATATATATATATATATATATACAAACGAGAGAAAGAGATATTGATCTTATTAATTAACATTAATCCAATCAATGGTCATAAATCATAAGAATGGATGAATTATTTTTCTTTTCCTCCTTGCTGAGATCTTGGGCTTTTGAATTGAGACTCAGAGCTCAAGGCCCCTTAGCCCCCTCTTTAATGACAACAAGGTGTATAACCAAAGTATAGGATATTCTTGTCACTTCCGGTGATTAATTTGTGACGTTAGTTCTTCTCTCACACCAACTGTAGTCTGGTAGTGTATGACATACAACTTGAGGTCATGAAATTCTTCTTTAGGAAAAATGTGATTATATAATTCCCCTGTGAACTATAGACCAAATAGTTTTGGTAGGGTTAATGAGACTGCTACCTCTCTCACCAAGAAGCTGCTGTTGAGCCAGGATGGAACTTGCAACCTTTAGGTCACGAGCGAGTACTGTACCACAGACACTCTCCTTGTGCATTTTTGTGTAACTTTGCCTATTAGGTATTGCAAAATTTCTTTGAATGTGATGTGCCTAAAAACAAAAATTAATATAACAAATTAATACAGTGCAGCGGGTGCAAGATAATCCCCAGTAAAATGGGAGGACAGAGTGCTTGAGTATGTAAGAGAAAGGGGGAAAGGAGAATGAGAGGTTTAGAGAGGGAATGAAAGGATAGGAATAAATAGAGACTCTTTTGTTGTGGGTATCACGGGGAATTCTGAGGAACAGGTGCCAGATATATAGACAGAAATAAACACATGTGTAGTATTGCACAAATACATAAATATAAATAAAGTATTTACTTCTCAATGGTGAGTTACCACTACTATACTACACTGTATACACACACATATATATATATATATATATATATATATATATATATATATATATATATATATATATATATATATATATATATATACATATATATACATTTTTTATGTCTTGGTCCTATGGCCGTGGTAGGCTTGATGGAAGCATTGAATGATTGGCCTCCATCCGTTAGTGGCGCAGGTTAGATTTTTTAATTGACGCCTCATTCCTCATTGAGAGGCTCATGCTGCCCACAGAAGCTCCTCAATACATTTTACTTTGTAGTCCCAGTCGAGGATAATGATGGCAACATGTGGGTAATCTTTGGCCACTTGGCAGTTTTCTTAAAGAAAAATGGCCAGTCCATTGCAAGACTCGAACTCGGGACTCTGAGCTCATCTTGTCCACACGCTAGCTACTAGACCACTGCCTCCCTATATATATAGTGTATATATATATATATATATATATATATATATATATATATATATATATATATATATATATACACACATATATAAGCAGAGTATTTAATTTTCAATGGTGTTACCACTACTATACGACACTGTATAGTAAACACACACAACACACACAACACACACACACACACACACGTACACACACACACACACACACACACGTACACACGTACACACACACACACACAGCTCGGTAGGTTAATACATAAAGTGGCCTGTTACTTCGCAGGCTGAAGTTCGTGTCTCGCTCAAGGTACAAAGGTTCACTGATGACCAAGCAGTTACTGTCCTTCTTGAGCAAGAAGATAGTGTGTAAATGTGTTAAAGGTCACAGCCTTACCCATAAATCTAACTATAATGAGCTCTAAGCTCTCTCTAGGATGGTAATGGCTCGTGATCGCGAGTCCAGCACGTTATCTCAAGACTGTGATGAAAGACACACAGATACACATGCACGCACACATGCATGCACGTCCAAGAAAAACTGGACAAATATAAATATGGAGACAGGAGCACATGGGTATAGCTCAGGCTCTCTATACTACAACTAAGTAAATACACACACACACACACACACACTTTTGCATTAAGGGATTCAAGAACATTCAGTTGTCAGATTTTGATTGGTGACAGTCACACAATGTGTTAAGAGTTTTCATCTCTTCATCATGGCTGGGCACTGTTGCATAAAATAGAATATGTATTACATATTCTAATCTAGAAACTAGTTGGTCTTTATGGATAAAGTCATTGATTCTTGTTAGTTTCATTATACATGTGTTAAAAGATTATCAAAACATTTTGAGGAATTTTATCATTCATGATGATTTTAATATATTTAAGGGGTCTAATTTTTGTTGGCATCTTGATGCTGGCTATGACCAATGCCTGACAATATGCTTATTCAAATCACTCTTATGGGCACAACGATATGGACAATGAGGACATACAAATGGTTTTTCTCCAGTATGAGTACGAATGTGAGTCTTAAGGTTACATTTAACACTAAAACTTAAAGGACAAAGATGACATGAATAAGGCTTTTCCCCAGTGTGAGTTCTCATATGAGCTTTTAGAGAAGCTCTTTGGGATGTGCGAAACAGACAGTATTCACAACAAAAGGGTTTTTCAGTATCGTGAGCTTCTACATGATCTTTGTAGTAACTTTCTAATAACTGGAGAGGGCAGTATGGGCACTGGTATATATTTTCCTGTCCAGTGGTGTTGGTGGCATTCTGTGGGGCCTCAGTAAGCCCGTGTGAAGTCTCCTTCAGGTTGTTCCCATTCACCACCACCTGCCGGAGAACCTTTGTTATTCATCATTGTAAACAATCATTAAGGTTCATTGGTCAGCTGAAGTATAATATTCTACAGTGTACAAAAGTACAATCAAATTTACAATGCTGTTGTAGACTGTTTTTCCAGGCCAACTGCTGCTCTCTCCATTAACTAGTGAAAGGTATGAAGGTTTCATGCAAGCACAGAAAATATGCAAATGTATATACAAATTAAAAAAATGTAAATAATTTAAATGGTAAAATCAATGATATACTCATACTTTCCATGGTTCCTTGTATTTGCAATTAGAGATGGTTTAGTTTTTTGTTTTATTGATCTGTTCTTCTTATGAGGTAACATATGAATAATGAAGCATATAGGTGTCCTAGCGGTGTACTAGTAGAAAACACATATTTCACATGCATGTACACCTGAGTTTTCATTCCCTAGCTGGTGGAAATCTGTTTATTTGTCCTAATATCCTAAATACTATGTTCATCTCAAAACAAGTAGATATTGTACATATTCACAATTTGTACAATAAATTCTGGAGGATGAATTGACAACTTCAAATATGTTCTAATATTATACAATCTTAAGTATCACATGTTAAATACTCTGCAATATGCCAAATGCATTCCAAGATAGGATTATCATCCACACTCACTCAAGTGATGAGCTTGAATCTTTTTCTTATAATGTAATCTTGCCTAAGATCCTTTCCGTCACAACAATTGTAGTGTCTGATGTAAATCCTTCCAAATTTTTTTTTCTCTACAACATGTTAATCTCATCTCAACACTAACAAAATCAAAAATAGTAAGTAAGATTAACATACAATTGTTTTTTCAAGTGTACTTTATGGCATACAAGTTAATATTGAACAAAATAAAAAAGTATATAAAAATAAATAACTTGTTTGGCTTTATTCCTATATGGTACAAACCTGTCTGTTATGTTAGTGATTACTATGTGATAAGTGTATGACAAGTCATCAAGCCATTTTCATTATTCCATTTTTTTAAAGCTGTACAAAAATTTTCTTTTGAGTGTTATCTAAACTTACAATTTAGGTGCGTGTGTGTGTATTTACATAGTTCTAATATACATGGCCTGAGCTACACTCGTGTGGTCCTGTCTCCGCATCTACATTTGTCTAGTTTTTCCTTTAGTTGATGTAATATATTCTTTGCCATTATCATCTCTTCTTTCAGTCCATTGCAAGTATCTATATTTCTTTGGGGAAAATTGTACTTTTTTTTTTGTCATTCAAGCAAATTCCTTTTACCAGTTTTTTCTTGTGCCCTCTTAAATTTCCAGGCTCTCCTTTTCTTCTCAATATTATATATTTTCTATCTGTTTCTTCCAGGTTGTTCATCAATTTATATAGTATTGTAATTAAGTCTTCTTTTTCTTCTCTCTCTTCAAATGTGTTTTTAAAATCTGGCACCATCTTAGTTGCTATTTTCTTTATTCTTTTTAATTTCAACACATGTTATTTCTTGTGAGGGGACTATATTACTTCTGCATATTCCAGTTTTGGTCTAGTTTTCTCAACATATCTTTATCTAGGAAGTGAAAAGCCATCCGTATATTTCTTGTGAATGTATGTGTGTAATTCACTGTAGTCTGCTGCTGGTCTCTCTTGAGACAGCCAGCTGTCCCCCTGTGGAAGAGCACAGACACCAATCTTTGGGCTGGACCGAGACCACTCACACACAACACACCGGGACGACGAGATCACAACTCCTCGACTTACATCCCGTACCTACTCACTGCTAGGTGAACAGGGGCTACACATGAAAGGAGACACACCCAAATAATCTCCGTCCGCCCAGGGGATCGAACCCTGGCTTCCTCGGTTGTGAGCCGAGTGTGCTAACCACTACGCTAACGGACCATGTGTGTGTGTGTGTGTGTGTGTGTGTGAATTGTAAAAGTATATGTATATGTCAATAAGTATATAAGATGATAATTGAGCTAGTGTGGTCCTGTCTCAATATTTGCCTTTATCCAGAACTGGCCACAAAATCTAGGATATCCCTTGCTCACATCACCTCTATTTCCAGTCAATTACAATTATCAATACTTCTGCCAGAAAACTCACTTATTGACACTGTTTAAGGGCGGGTACTCAACACAAGGTGATTAGGGTTCAAGAAAACATTACTCTTCCCTCCCCTATTTGAATTGTATTTTTGTAGGAGAATACAGAGGGGCTTCCCAGATCTTTTGCTCCGTCCCTGTGGTGGGGTTATGCAAGAATATTATCATCAAATTGACTGTGGTTACCTGGTTTATAGTCCCATTAAAAGGGGATAGCCAAGGCAAGGCAATTGGATTCAGGGAGACTTTACATTCTACCTCGTTACACCCTGTCTTTTCATAGGAGAGAATTTAGAGGAGAGGCTTCCCAGACCCCTTGTTCCGTCTCTTCTTGTCACCTTCTACGATCCACAGGGAATACGGTGGTAGTATTCCAACATCCCCCATCACAGGGCTAATAACAATAATATTCTAATAATAATCTCTCTCTCTCTCTCTCTCTCTCTATATATATATATATATATATATATATATATATATATATATATATATATATATATATATATATATATATACACAGTGGTGCCTCTTGATTCGAACTTAATTAGTTCTTTTTGGCTGTTCGAATTGAGAAAATTCGAATTAGGAAGCAATTTTTATCATTGAAATTAATGTAAAAACAATTAATCTGTTCCAGTTTATTTTAAATAAATAGTTGTCTTTCATTTATTCAAACTAAAAGTAATTGTTCAACTTTTTCTAAAATTTGAGGCCTTTTATTTGATTTACTAAACACTCCTTTAGCCACATCCGCAGCCTTTATTGTCTCTTTGTGCTTCAAAAATGTGCAGATCGTAGACTTGGCCATCCCGTACTGTGAGGCCAGGTCAGAAACACGAACTCCTCTCTCATGTTTTTCTATTATTTCCTTCTTCATTTCTATACTATAGCGCGTCAGCTTCCTTCCACCACTTGCACTGTCATTTTTCACCTTCTTGGGAGCCATAATGAGGGCTAATTTGAAGAAAATATGCATAAATTTCAAGCACAACAGAGAGAGAGGTGTTCACAGCGGAGAAGTGCAAGCGAGGCTGGTCGATTGGCGGGAAGGCAGCGTCGGCTGCCGCGTGTGTTTGTGTTCGGATTGCAAGACCGCGTTCGGATTGGAGGATAATATTTGTTCGCCAAATGGGTTCGGATTGGGAAGTGTTCGAGTCAAAGGGTGTTCGAATCAAGAGGTACCACTGTGTGTATATGTGTGTATATGTATATATATATATATATATATATATATATATATATATATATATATATATATATATATATATATATATATGTGTGTACATATAAATAAATAAATAAATATATATATATATATATATATATATATATATATATGTATATATATATATATATATATATATATATATATATATATATATATACATATACATATACATATATATATATATATATATATATATATATATATATATATATATATATATATGTGTATAGTATATATATACATATATATATATATATATATATATATATATATATATATATATATATATATATATATTTTTTTTTTTTTTTTTTTTTTTTTTTACCTATCTTAATTACACTAGAATGAGATACAGTTTTACAAATAGATATATATGAACATACCCAATATAAATATTATATGTATCTATATAAATCAAATATGTATGGCATAACTAACACTTAATAAACATATGTAAAGCACAAATGAAAGACTAGATTTTTCATAGTAAGAAAATAATAATTTTCACATTAGAAAATATGATTTCAAACAACATTCTCTCTTTGTTTATGTACACTTAGTAGATGACTCACTAAAGTGTTCCTCTGAGCTGCTCGGTAAGAACACTGACCACAGGCGAATGGTTTCTCTCCTGTGTGAGTGCGAATGTGCGATTTCAAGTTTCCCTTCTGAGAAAATGCAGCTGAGCACAATGTACACACAAATGGTTTTTCTCCTGTGTGAACACGTGTGTGGTTTACAAGGTTAATTTTCTTGGATGTGGAATATAAACAGTATGAGCACCGATGAGTCTTGCCTGAGCCTCCACTCTTACCAGTGCTAAGTAGAACTCTCTTTGACTCCACCTGTGAGGAATGGCAACCTTCAATTCTAATATGAATGACTTAAGTTTGTTATCTACAATATTTCTTTTCTATAACCAAAGATCCTCATATAGGGATATAACTAGGTAATCCATGCTATCATATATTACTGTCTCTATAAGAGTGCCAGAATCTCAACAACTGAACTTCACAAACAAATCTTAAAATCATCCATTTTAATACATTACTATAATTTCCATATGTATATATAATAAGACATGCAGGATTCAGTTTTACCTAATTCCACCTAATACAGTGGCAATATTGTGCCAAACTAGGTCCTTGATGTAATTAAGCTGTACACTCAAAACTGAAATACACATCTGACAACAACTTAAGTTATCAGGATAAAGCAAGCAGCATGGCTGGAGGGGAAGCCACGAGAAAGTTAGGGGTAAAGCGGATGTCACACTAGGCCATCGTTGAATGAAGTAAGTGAAACGAACGTGGTGACTCTATTTTGTGCTGAACCTCAGCTACAATTTGGTGAAATCAGTGTTTTGAGAGAAGGTGTGGCGAATCTCTACTGATACTGTATCGAAATTCAATTGAATGTTGCTGAATCTCGGCGACACTATGAAGAACTTCACGGATCGAATGTGGCCGACAACAGTTGTCAACAGTTGCTGACAATCTAACGACACCCTATCTGGCCTAAATTTGCCTGGTGTGACACCCCCTTTAGAAATAGCAATAATTCAGGTTTTATGTTTACCTGTTCATTTGGATCAACTCGCCAGGTGCCAGACCTGTGTATATATATATATATATATATATATATATATATATATATATATATATATATATATATATATATATATATATATATATATATATATATAAATATAGTATATATATAGGAGTGATGAGTGCTAAGTAGTCTTGTTTGTGCACCCTTGCTTCCAAGAGTACCACACACTCCTTTATCATTAAGCCCTAAGATAATCACAAAAGAAGGGATGACTAAATACATGTGGATCATTATACTAGTTTTGTATTTGTTTACAACTGTTACTCTATATGTGCCAAATAAAAATCCATTTTTATATTATGTGCATATCTATAATCAACATGTACATTCATATTTGTGATCTCAATCTGTTATAGTCACAAAAAGTTCACAAAAAAGTGAAGTGAAAAGTACATATTTGCATTATACAGTGCTATCTTCAATTTTGCGGTAAATTGGTCAACATTGCAGGCCGCAAAATTCAAATTCGCAAAATTGGAATCATTAACCTTATGGTGACTTTAGTCATATTTTTGCCCTTAATTGTACACAAATACATGTAATTATACATCCTACAATAAAGAAAAATATAGAAAAACATAAAAATTATCATTATCCATAAGAAAATTAATTCAAATGACCATTTTACTGTACTGCAAAATTGGAATATCGCAAAATTGGAGCCCGCAAAATTGGAGGGAGCACTGTAACTGTATTTCCCCTACACATGCTTCCACTTGTGCATCTATTTCATAAATCCCAAAACACGTCTACATAATATATTCCATACTTGCCCCAAGACTACCACAAAAAATGGTAGCATCCATCAAAGCAAGTTCCTAACATTAATTGTAATTAGCTGGAAAACTCCTGTTTAACATGAAAGTCTACGGCTTTGGTGCACATGTTTCATCGATCATCCATGGACTTACAGGAGCCCATTGTCACTAAAAAATGGACGATATGAGGTTTTATATGCACTGGCAATGTTTTCTCCCCCAAATAAGTGGATTCATAAAATAAAATAAAATTTAAAAAAATCCCTGGCATAGGGGTGACATAAGTGATAATTATCTAGCACAATCAATCATTGGAGGCATATGCCAAGTGGCGCGTTCCTCGCAAACCCTCCAACGCCAATAGGGGTGACATGAGCGATAATTATCTGGCACCCATAGGATTAATAAGGGTACACAAATAAATGTTATGCAAATGCGGGTTAGTATGTATGTATACATGTATACACAAAAGGCATTTACAGAGTTTCAGAGCCATGAATGCAAAAGCTGTCACTTTCCAAGCCTTACCACATTGCTGGGGAATAATTAACAGGTGATGAGAATGATGATCACCACCAGTCAACACTGCACATAGGACTGAAATCAAATGCACTAAACGTACCTCACAACAAACAAGTAGGCTGCACTGGCATAGTTTTGTGGGTGCCAACACTTTTTAATAGCGACCTATAAGTAGCTAAATTGGTCTCAATACCTACCATTGAGAAAGCAGCCGAGATACAAGAACAATGTCAATGCATGTGAATGGTGAGTACAATAGTAAAAAAAAACACATAAGGCTGAAATCAAAAGCACTCAACTTGTCACAAAACAAATATGTAAGGTACTATGGCATTGTATTGTTGAGGGCACCAAGGGTAACAACGACCAGCTGAGAAGTAGACAATTTTATCTTGATACCTTCTATACTGCTTTAATGTGCACCTCTAAGATACAAATAGACAACAAACACATACAAGGACATAGTCGCCATAAAGGTATTTTGAGAATATAAGAATGTATAACCTGAAACAACTAGTAGCAGTCTGGCACAAGACAGCTCTTCAAAACATTCCAAATACTTGTCTGATCTACTACTGCCTATGCATACAATAGAATAACATACATATATTTCTGTCAACTTTTTTATCCCTAACAAAATATATAATGAAATACAAAATACAACCGTGGAGGATATTTCTTATAATGATCAAACCACCTATCCATATACATATGATGTAACATCAGTGCCTAAATATGTGGTGCCAAGTAAAGTCTGGGCTATTTTAAAATTTTGGAGAATTTTCTTCGAATAATACTTTAATAATTATCATAATTTTACTCATCCTCCACAGAGATATTTAAAGCTCAACAAAACAAACTCACCTGCTTTGGAGTTGGTTGTGGAGAGTTGAAACCAAAGAACTGGTCATCCGAAACAAGGTTTGCCTTTGATGCAGGCAGGGTACTCAGAGCCTCACTACCAAACCACTGTAAAATAAGTCACTAGTCTACATGTACTCAATGTTAGGAATATATATGTATAGTACAAAGAGAAAAAAAAATGCAACTGACAACACTAAAATAGATAGGAGAAAAGGGGGACTTAATTATAATATATAAATTGATGAACAACCTGGAGGAAACAGATAGAAAAGATCAAATAATAAAAAGAAAAGGAGAGGCTAGACATATGAGGGGACAAGAAAAATAGCAAAAAGGAATTTGCTTGAACGACACAAAAAAGTACAGCTTTCCAGAGAAATATAGATGCTTGGAATGGACTGAAAGAAGAGATGACAATGGCAAAGAATGTACAGCAACTAAAGGAAAAACTGGACAAATATACATATAGTGATAAGACCAACTAGGACAACTAGGTAAATAAATACACTTACAGTTTGCATTTCTGAAGGTCCAGCCACAGTGGTGTTCATTTCCTCAGAATACGACTCCTGTCTAAGGAGTGACTGTAGAGCAGGAGGCTGAGTGTGTTTCAAGGCCTCTAGAGAGTCACCCCCAGCAAGGCCAGACAATCTTCCTTCAACATAGGCAACTCCAGGATCACCAACACTTGACTCACAATCTTTTGGTGGGTCTGTTACTTCTTTCTTGATAAAATCTTCACAGTTGGATTCCTGAGGTGAATTTAGCAATTGTAATATAGTGTTTTCATACAATTGCATACTGATTATTTTTCATACGCATTAGTCCTACAATAAACTACAAAAGGAAATCTTAGCTTTAGGAAAAAAAATCAAGTGAAGCAAATCATTTAAGTCATTATCAATCATTTCTATTCTTATCCCTATAAGCAACAACAAGCATATTGCAGAACATAAAGCCTCTCCATACTTTATCCTCTTATATCGATGTCAATTTATCTTAGTTCATACCTGAATAAATTCTGATCTCAGCTCTATACTATGTTTCATCATTTCGAAAGGCTCCACACATGTTTTCATGTGTTAGCCTTGTTCATCTAATAGTGGCTCATCAGACTGTACAGTCCCTGTATAGGGTTAGATATCCGAAGTACTGCTGGACCATTTCATTACAAGTTTTTTTGGGTCTACCTTTAAAAACTCCATCAGCTCAATTCAGATCTTTAACCATTAGTTCCTAATCACTTTTCGCCATCCTCTCAACATACCCAAATCCCCTCAGTCTATCTCTTCTCACCACCAGACTAATGCAATCAACTCCAATTCACTTAGTTCACCATTTGTGATCCGAAGTCTTTCCAGCATGACTGTAATACCTATACATATTTTCTAATTCCTCTGTACTACAACATTTACACATATTTGACTTGAATAGAATAGACTCCCTTCCTAATAACATCCTATGAAAGTTACATATTTCTGAAATATTAGAATGATAGGGATTATGTTACATTATAATTATAGCCCTGTGGTGGGGGCTGCAAAAGTACTATCACTATAATCCCTGCAGATCATAAAAAGCGACAAAAAGGGACGGAGCAAGAGGTCTGGGAACCCCCTCCTCTGTATTCCCTCCAACATAAAGACAAAGCACAGAGGGAGAGGGGAGAGTAATGTCTCCCTTAATCCTAATTGCATTGTCTTAGCTACCCACCTTTAAGGGGTATATAAGCCAGGTATATATATAAACAGATTATTATTACCATTTCTATCATATACCTTCGCTTGTTTATCCCTCAGGGTGTGGTGAACATCATTTCTGCTCTCTTAAAGGAAGCATCTGACACACACATACATACATACACACACACTCACTCACATACAGGAGGACAGGATTCCCAGCCTTCCGCCCCTGCCAGGATTGCAAGGTCACAACTCCTCGGCTTTGGTGCCATACATATTTTTCTGCTAAAACAGGGGTTACAATGGTTACAAAGAGAAGTACATATTGTCTCCACCAACAAGAGATTATATCATACTATAATTAAATTTCAAAGAAATATAAAATCATTAAGACTGTTTCATTACACTCACCTGTGAAGATACCAAAGTCTGTGATTCTGACTCTGCATCTGCTATAGTTTCTGAGCCTGGGTCATATTTTTCCTCTGGTATAAACTCTAATGAATCCTCCTGATGCTGAGAATTGGATGTACTTGCAGGGCTTTCCAGAGGATTATCTTGCGTTAAATCAGTTTCTCTTCTTATTCGTTTGGGTTGAGGACCTTCACTGATTTCACTAGAAGAATTATTTAACTTAGTCCTACAAAGTGGACTGTTCCTCTCACTACTGGAGTCCTGTGAATGTCTTTTGTGAAGGTGTGTACTACTGCTCTTTGGAGGTTCATCTGGTACAGCAAGACCTTTGATTTGTAGAAGTTCAGCCACTTTAATTAGCCTTGGAAGGTTTGTTTGAGATACAGTCACTGCTCCATCATACATGTAGCTTAGAATTGCTTCTAGTTCAATTTGTTGAATGTTGCTCAGCACTATTATGGGATGCTTGCATGGAGTTTGTTCAAAAATGTTTTCAAAGTATTCACTACATGTTGACAACACTAATTTATGGACTGAGTAAAATTTGGCCTCACAACTGAGAGTTACATCCGCATATCTTTCCTGTAAAGATAAATATTGTGCCTTTAACATTCCTGTTACAAATAACTTATACAATTAAATAAACTCTAAACAGGACCATCTGAACAGGGTACCTTATTGATGTGGATATGGCCTTTGACACAGTATATTGGGATAGTGTGATCAGCATTAAGAAAGGCAAGATTAGATGAGTGGTCTGTACAGGTTATAATAACATTATGAAAATATTCAGAAGTTATGCTCCCTTCTCAGAGGGAAGAAAGTATCCAACATGATAATGATGATGAAGATGGTGATGATGAAAAAACAAATAAATAAATAAAAAAATTAAAAATGCGCACAACTATGAAGGTTGGTAATCTATCGTCAGGGAAATAAGACTGAGACACAGACACATGGAACGTACCTTTTAGAAATAATAACAATGAGGTGAATCAAAAACTTATAAAGGCAATGCATAAACTTCTTGCATTAGAGAACTAAATCCTTTACTATTTCAAAAAAATATGGTTTCACCTTTGCTCTGAGGGAGGACAGGGCATGGCAGAAGGTGGCACTGTGGTTGTTCCATGACAGAGAGAGCAATCCATCAGCCATAGTCACACCTGCAACAACAAAAAATACATAAATCATCTCTATAACACTTTTTAAAAATTAAAACCCAATAAACTTTGCTGGCCATATTCAACTGTTTTGTATCTTAAAGGTATTGTTTTTCTTGACACTTTTCATTCTTTTACTTTTACAAAGCGTTAAAATCATAGTTCTGACTCATTCATTTTGTAATATAATTTCCTATCCAACATCAATTTCCTTACCACTTATAGCTACAACGTTTTTTTTCTTCTGTATCTTATGATCTCAGATGCAATCTAATTAATTGCAGAATCCTTAATCAATCTCAAGTATTAAATTCAGCCTTTAATTTCAGCTCTTGATACTGGTCCCAGCTGAATTTTTTCATTCACATACAGAAAACAACCCAGTTATAATAATTTTTCTACAAATCTACTTCACATATACATTTCAGTTTCTTTCTTTACTACGTATATACTTCAAGACTCTTCACAAGAATGACATACTATAGGTATTGGTATTTCATAATTTCCTTCTTGGTGAGTGAATGGCCAATGGTATTGACCTAAAAATGAGGTCTATGACGTCTCTTCATGATGTTTCCTTCTTTGACTAAGTATTCAAGGCCCCTCTGAGGATTGATATATATAATGAGACCATCAAGGTAAATTTATGACTACTCAAGGTGAGCCAAGTTATAGCCATACATAGAATGGGCCAATGTCTAGTATAACTGTCAGTAGTACTGGAGAGATGATGTTATTGCTGTCTAACTTGTCATTAATTTGCTACTTCATACTATTGATGTATCAGCATCAGTGGTATCATCACATTCTCAGAGTACTGGTATTAGTATCAGCCACTTTTCATTCTATTCATTTATATATCTATTTATTTATTTTCCACTGGCAGTCAAGTTGTATTAATGTCCATTATACTGTATTTCATGGCGCAGATTATAGTGCCTTATGCAACTTGCTTAGGACTGCTAGGCTTTGTAGTCATCATATAATTCATGAGGTTCATTACTTTTCATGTGTCCTGCTACTGTTACACTGAGATTGAAAGTGTCAGTGCTGGGAAAGAGGGACATTACAAAATAAAAGTAGATTTGTGACATAAATGTGTCTGCATCGTTCAAACCATCATAATATATGTACTCCATTATGGAGATTTCGAAAAAATCACATTTTTTTTAAGGAACAAGCCAGGACTTTAGGATTAATGGCTGCGTAATTTGACATCTTACAGCAAGAGTAATACAACTGAGGTCAAATTTACATATGCATGTGTACCATGACATGTGTTATGAAAGTAAACAGATGAACATTTGTCTTGTACAATATATTGTTCGGGGATGAACCAAAATCCATTACTCAGCCTATTGTTTTTTTTAATACTATGACGTGTAAGACCGTACCACGATGATATTCATACTGCATTCTCTTCACCATATTACATAAAAACATAACCAGAAACTGATATATGGCATGAAATATTCAGATTTTGTTATCACGAGTAGCATGGCTGCAGAGGATTCCCTCATAATACATTATTGTTTCTTTCATGTGTTCTTGATCAATGGATTCATAATTGACATACTACTTTGACAGACACCCCTGATAACTACCCATCCAAGACAATACAATGGATTATTTTTTTACCTTGCAGACACCTTCGGTTTCGGGACTGCGACAGCTGACGAGGACTTCTTGTTTACAACGGGACGCACCGCCAACACACCCTTCCTACCACCCAGCCTGCCACTCACCCCGCCGCTCACCCCCTCAGGATGAGAGTCCGCGGTCGTAGGCGCCGCCACCGTTCGACACCAACAGCCTCACATTGAGTTATTCCTTTTCTTCATTGAGTTTATCTCTCGAATTCATGTCGATTAAAGTTAAAACCATCTTCCATTCAAGAAACCACTGCCGAGTCTTCTAACTGATATGTGCGTTTCGTGTTTGTACGTGACACGGACCTATTCTCCAGTTTAACCCTAATTGAAACTAACATACATTTCATCACCAAATCCTAAGATCATAGTTTTTCAACAAGAATAATGTATCTCCATCAGAAAAAAGCAAAATAACTCCACAAGGAAAAGAGCAGTCAGTATACGATCTTCGGGAAAAAAATACAGATTATACAAACAAGTGCACCTTTATCTGCATAGCCGCCCGCCGCCCGCTGCCCGCCGCCCGCCCTGCCCTGCATTCCCTGGAAAGAGCACCCTGCTCAACCCCGACTTGCCAAGTTTTATACTACTCGAAATTTTGCTCAACGCCAGTACTACTATTTCATTCAACAATAGAATGACAAACCATCATTTAACTTATATAGGGGACTTCGCTCCCTCCATTCCCTGGCAACCTTGTTAATCTAACTTAACTAAAACCTAACTCCTATTTAGGATTAATAATCCATCCCGACTCAACGGGGGTTGATAATTCATCTTACCTTAAGCTTGATTTCCTAACCAGTCGTTCTCCCTTGACCCCCGGCATAATTATTAATCTAACATAACTTAAACCTAGCGAGTATGGGGCTCAGTCAAAGCCGCCTCTATGTTGACGGCTTTGGCTGAGCCCTCCTCGAGCTCCCGGCAGGATTGTTGATTCAACTTAACTTATGCCTAGCCTCCTAAAAATATTAAAATATACAGCACACCAGGATACAATTTTAATTCTACCAATATCAAATAGTATATATATATATATATATATATATATATATATATATATATATATATATATATATATATATATATATATATATATATATATATATATATATATATATATATCTGAAATATATTCTAGGCAGCAACTCCTTTCCGTCCATCAGAGCTGCTTTATGTCTTTGCTCTTCTTTGTTCAAGTGCCTTTCGTATGCCAACTAAATGCAATATATGAAGCAGAAGTTTCTTTAGGAATGAGAGAGTAAAGTAACCGTTACCACATCCCACTTTTGGCTATAATTTGAGTGAATCGCCTAGACATGTTATGTTTCTCAATCAATCGAGGCAAGGAATATGGTAAAGAAATATGGTAAAGCAGTGAATGAAGTTGTGATGTAAGCCTTCAGTCTTCCTCACTATTGTACTGAAACGAGTAACGACATCAACTGTGGGAACGTATGACACATACAAAAACTGTATCAGTGGATAACATAAATAAAATGCCCAAATATTAATTAGTGATTATCATAATTTTCCTCTCCGTCCTAAGTCATTAACATAACACATGAAAAAGAGGATATGAGTTCCCAGTCCTTCCAATATTCATATATTGCAAAATCAATCTGATACATAAATATGAATATTTCAGAGGAGATATCTGGTGGAGTACTGGATCCTCATGGAGGGCAGGTGATTCCCCACCGTGACTACACCTTTCACCTTCGCGGGGGATGGGGTGGGGCGGATGGATCTGTCGTACAGTCCTTTACCTAAAGGTTGTGTTCAGTATGGTACAGAGGATCACGCGCTGGACTCGTGATAGTCAGCCATTACCTTCCACGAAAAAAAAATCAGAGCTCATAGAGACGGATCTATAGGTAAAACTAAGACATCTCACCCATCACCCCCCCCCCCCATCCCCTTGCTCAAGGGGAACAGTAACCACTCTCTGACAGTGAAAAATCCATAGCGACCCAAGCAGAGTTCGAACCCACTTCAGGCGGGGACGTTAGTCACTGAACCATGGGAACTTGTGATGAGCTTCTTGTTGGATGGGGTAGAGATCTCTCGTTAACCCTAGCTGAGCTACATTGTCTAACCCTCTTCGGTGATTCGTTTATCACCTTTACGCTAATGCGCTGCGTACTTGTTACGTCTGATCCTCATATATATATGATATTGAATAAACAAACACATCGGGAGTGCTAGAAGTGTTTTTTATACATGTCTCTTTCCATGACGTGTTTTCACGGCGAGGCCAGGCCTCCTGTGAGTTTTACAGTGCACGCGCCTTGAGTGAAGGATACCATTGAACTCCATGTCCTTCTAAGCCGCGGTGGGTAGATAGGTAATTAAATAATCCCTCTGAACTAGGTAGCTATAGACCATATTGTTCTGCTAGGGTTAACAAGAGAGCGCTAGCCCTTGCACCCACGATCTATACGTATATGGATCCTGCTCTCACCAAGCAGCTGCCGTGAGCCAGGATCGAACTTGCAGCCTTTAGGTCACGAGCCACCTGGCCCCCATCCGTTGTAGGTAAAACACACTATAGTTTAGTATTACGTTCCCCTTTTTCAAATTTTTGTTGTTTCTCAAGCACGAGCGTTATAATCATAGCATCCACACGTGCTTTCCAAAAGAGAAATATCTAAAGTAGCCCTTGAGTTAGGCTAATAAATAATTATGTTATGGTTAACTCTTGTATATTAGGGGTACATATCGCACACCAAAATCAACCCTCTCCTCTGTGTGATATCAATCACACACAGGTTGTAAAAACTTTACACATGGTAATCCGTGAGTGTGTGTACGGGATGGTTGGACGCGACTCCGTAAAAAGAAAATAAGAAATATGTGTATTTATCAGCGTCAAAAGCATTTTAACATTAGAGTAATATATAGTTTGATACAACTGTGGTGGAAATGCCAAAGATTACCAAGCAGAGAGTGCCACTGTAATAAGATAAAAACAGAAAGTGTACGCGTATGTGCGTACACGCGTATACCCTTTTTAAAGCATTATAATGCTTTAAAATCAAGTTGACTTTAGTGATCAAACACAGACGTACTCTTGCTGCAATGATTATGAAGAAATGTACCAAATACTATTTGCAGTTAAAATTATTTTTTCTTTTATAACCTTGTAAAGTTTCATTCATGGTTGATTATCTCTCAAAACAATTTGCATTAAAATGTCACTTGAAACAACAGGGAATCAACCTTAAGATAACAATGTCACGCATTATCGTCAAACAGCAGTTGAGGCTGAGTGATGGCAGGCGGGGACAGACGAATAGATTCTGGGGAGATTCAGCTCAACCGACTCTGAGAACAAAGTCAGTCATCTGAGACTGGTGACGGTCGTTCCTCGATAGTCGTTCAGAGAGATGTCGTTCTCGAATGGGCGCAGGATGTTAGATTTTGCAATGGGATGAGCTAATGAAAACTTGTCTTTGAAAACTTTGAGATTAGTTTGTGTGTGGTCCGTGAGTTTCTCTCCTCACAGAACGTCACGCTATTGAATTGACGCACGAGCTCTATGTTTCCACGAGTTATGGTGAAACTATAACGCAGAGGCTCAGTTTTAATGTAGTTTATTGATATCTACTTCAGGTTTGATTTTGGGGCCGGTTGGCTCTGTGGTACAGTGCTCAGCTGGTGACCTAAAGGTTGCGAGTTCGATCCTAGCTCATGGCAGCTTCTTGATGAGAGGGGTAGCGCTCTCTCGTTAACCCTAGCAGAACTATATGGTCTATAGATGCCTAGTACGGGAAAATTATTTAATCCCCTTTAATTATATTTTATTTAACGCTCGTGTTAACATGAATGTTAATTACATGTTTACCTTAAATATAAACAGTTTTGTGTATTATTGTGTCTCCCAAAAAGTATCTATAGAGTTGGTCATGCTCTCCTAATTACACAAAACCGATCGCTGCTCACTGAATCTATGGTTTGAGTCTCTGCTCTTATGGTGAATTTATGAAATCATAATATAAAATTAAAGATAATAATGTGATGAAATTGATCAAAATTTCACTCCCAAAATAAATCTTACTCATCGAGAAAAACACACACACACACACACGCACGCACACACACACACACACACACACACACACACACACACACACACACACACACACACACACACACACACACACACACACACACACACACACACACACACACACACACACACACACACACACACACACACACACACACACACACACACACACACACACACACACACACACACAAACACACACACACACACACACACACACACACACACACACACACACACACCAAAGGAAGGAGAAAGATTCATTTGGCCATGAAAAAAATGTTGGTGTATCCTTACATAATATTGTTGCGGGATGCTGAAGGCACAGCCGTCAATAGTGTAGGCTGGCAACTTGGCGCGCGCCCCGGTGCACCACAGCTGCCTTCCAGTCGACACCCAACATTGGTGGTGTTCATGCGGCGGCTAACTCTGTCCGCCAGCCAGCGCTCCTGTAGACGAAGTGAAGGATTCCATACAACGCTCGTGGTTATTCAGCTTTCATATAATTCATTTGAAAGCTGCAGTTTATGTGAAGGAAAAAAAAGAAATTATATAATGAAAAAGCAATTAATAGAAATATAATTAATTTTCAAGCACATATATATCAGTGTTGGAGAGTGACCTACAGCGGCTTTATGCCTCATCACACCTCGCAGATCATCAGGTGAGACTTATACACCTTTATTACCTTCTAATTTGTGTGTCTCATTCGGAAACATCAACCAAATATTATTAAACTGCTGCCAAAAGTAACTGTCAGGTGACCAAAATGTGACGGTAACACTGGTCCAGTCCTCGTGGGGTGGGTGGGCTGCGGGAGGCTGGGACGATAGGTTACGTCGCAAGGTACGGAAAGTCAGGAGTCATAAAGGGAAATTCTTATTTTTCATTAACTTTCTTAAATTATTAACATACTAGAAATACACGTATATACATCTTGCCATCCATGCGGGGTCGGCAAAAGGTAGCATGAAGCCACACAATGTCTCTTCAAGGCTATGGTGTCGGATTCACAGCACAAGTATTACCCATAAGATACAGCTTAATGTAAAGAACGTGCTGGAACACTTCAAAAGGCTTTTCTTTTTTGTTAGATCTTCCTAACAATTGTAAATGTAGTCATAATGAACGATAGCTATAAGGAAAAAAGCAAAGAAGGGGAAAGAAAGGGGCATGTCAGAAAGAAGAAATACTCCTAGTGTAAGAGTAAATTTAGACTAGAATAAACGAGTGTCGCTCACGAAAGAAACTGGGAAGTACTTGTTTGGGGAAACCTTTACCGATGCACGAATAAAGCGATGATCACAAGACTTGTTGGCGGGGGGAAGGGGTGTAAAGGAAGACTCATGTCGGTACTTTGCCAGGAAAACATTGGTTACACTAGAAGGCGTGTTTCTTCCACAAAATTTGCACGATTTTACCACGCTGCCTCTCGGAAAACTGTACTTCGTTTTACTCCCTGCGGTGCGACCCCTTCACTATCCATTCCCAACGATCACTTCAACCTAAGTCATTTCAGCAGTGCGATAAACTCCGCGCCTTCCGTTCCCAGGTCTCGCCAATGACTCTCCGCCCTTCAGGATCGATAGTCATGCAGGGTAGTAGCTGACACGCGGCACTTGGGACGAGCGGTACACAACTCGGCTCCGTCATCAACACTCGCCCTCACGCAGGCACACACGGCAAGGGGAGGGAGGGGAACCAGCGGCACCTGTTGGTGAGACGTAATGACACCCGCAGCTGTTGATATTCTCACCTACATGAATGGAGGTCATCTGACATTTTCTTGGCGTTACTATTATTCTAACCAATGTTCTATTTTTATATGAGTATTTTTAGAGCCATATATGTTAGGCCTTAAGTAATTCAATGGTCCGTCCTCTTGCTTGTATGTTTTGTTTTTCTTTAGTGATAGAAATTCAAACTGAGGTAGCCTTACTCTACACTCATTGGGGAACGAAAGTAGTTAGAAACACATGACATTAGTAGTTCAGAATATTGATTTATCGGGTGAGTCACACTGGTAGTGACGGGGCAAGGGGGGGGGGAGGTGGGAGGAGGGACCAGCAGGACACGTTATGTGTTCTACTGCTAGAGTTGTTGACACACACACACACACACACACACACACACACACACACACACACACACACACACACACACACACACACACACACACACATACACACACGCACACACACACTGTTCGCTAGCTCAATGGTAACATCCCCAGTCGACACTTGGCAGGCTGAGTTTCGCGCCATGCTCAATGTATTAAGTTTTCAATGATGAG
>JAXIVD010001403.1:50000-87678 GCA_036785275.1 Cancer borealis | reverse complement strand
TGTCGATAAAATGACGCGAAGGAGACGCATTTAGATTTGACCACTACAGACCTGCATTAAGTTCTAGTAACCATTATAAAAAAGAAAAAAAATCAGGTAGTAAGCATTTTCTTTAACAATGTAGCTGAGAGAATCATTACACTAGGAGTCTTAACCATTCAAATTTAATCAATTACAAGAAAGGCGAACAAACTCGCGTCATTGTGACCTTGAGGATTAGGCAGTGACTTTACACCCAAAGTTGCAGTATAGTAATGGAAATACAATGTAACAAAGAGTTGGTAGCACCTTTAGGCTGGCATGGCATCATCTCACTAAAGCAGAAACAAGTTATTTTCATTTTGCGTTTGCCCATAGTCTCATCCCTTCTAGATACTCCTGATATATATATATAGCTTCTATACCACCACCAGAAGCGTAGCAATAACTATTATAATAACAGACGCATTATCAACAATTTTCAGCATGACAGCACCTGAATGAAATCACATTTGAAGTGTCTCTTGGGTAGTGATTTCAAGCAGCCTGTCTCTCTAAGACCTCATAAGGACTTTGCCATCTGTCTGCTCACCCAATATACGACTTGATCCTCCAACCACAACGCTCACCAGAGACCCATTAACTCCTCGACTGATTCACCAGAAACCTGTATTGCTTGGACCTGCACAGCCAAGGGCACTGCGTTCCACTAGCTACCGCCTCTGCACCAGTTAGTCCCAATGGAGTAATGATGGTATCGTTAAATCCAGGCCACCAAAATTACTCTCTCTCTCTCTCTTTCTCTTTCTCTTTTTTTTTCTCTCTCTCTCTCTCTCTCTCTCTCTCTCTCTCTCTCTCTCTCTCTCTCTCCTCTCTCTCTCTCTCTCTCTCTCTCTCTCTCTCTCTCTCTCTCTCTCTCTCTTTCTTTTTCTCTTTCCGATACTCTTCACGCTCCTGCATACAAGCGAATTCCTCAAAGCAAAAGAAATCGTTCAAGCGAGGAGCGGAAATTTTAGTAAGGAATTTCCCGACTGAGGACAAAAATTTCATAGTGGCGGGAGGAGTGATCTATATTTTGAAACTTCGGAAGCGCAGAAATAAATATAATGAATGGTTATTGCGAGAGAGAGAGAGAGAGAGGAGAGAGAGAGAGAGAGAGAGAGAGAGAGAGAGAGAGGAGGAGAGAGGAGAGAGAGAGAGAGAGAGAGAGAGAGAGAGAGAGAGAGAGAGAGAGAGAGAGAGGGAGAGAGAGAGAGAGAGAGAGAGAGAGAGAGAGAGAGAGAGAGAGAGAGAGAGAGAGAGAGAGAGAGAGAGAGAGAGAGAGACGCATGTATTTACAAACATGTTAACACTGAGACGATGGACCGGGACCAAAATAAAAAAAAGAAGCTAATAACACACAAAAAAAGACAGATACTCATAGACAAATGCAAAGGAAATTACGACTCAAATACAAGACAGACGGACGGACACAACAGGGAGATAAAACAAACAGAGCATATAAACACGATAGATATGAGAAACAAATAAAACAAATCGCACTTACATTACCAACCCGACACAAAAAAATCTAATAAAAACAGGAACAGACTCTGATAAGCCTGAACATTAAAGTAGGTGTACCAATCAGATTTAACAAAGGAGTAATTAGGCTCTACTTCTTCCCTAAATAACGAGGCAGTAACACAAGCTTCACGAAGGATTAGAGACAACAGCAGATCTCGACAGTAAGGGAAGCTACTAGTGTGCATCGCCACGCCGGAAAGCCACGCATAACGAATGAAAAAGCTAATGATTGTTTAAAGACATGTACGTCATTTCTAGCACTATCAAATTACTTGAGGAAAACATGTGTGTGTTCAGGCAACATAGTGTACCTTCACATAATTTTAATCATTTTTGATAATGCTGTGTTCCCTCAAGTGGAGTGCCCTTGAATGCCTGTGTCTTTTTAGGAAAATTTGTGTTCCTTGAGAAATGCTGAGTGCTCGTGGTAATGCTGTGAGGCCTGAGCTAATGATGCTTCCTCTCTGGCAACACTGCTCCCCTGTCTGAAACACTAGTATTCTGTAGTAATACCAAATGTAAAACGCATGAAGCTTTAGTCCCTTTAAATCATATGACCTTTCCTGCGACCCTCACTCACAATCAGCATCGCTACTGACACATCACGCAAAAATGTTTCCTCCACAACATTCAAATATCCTAAGTAGTGTTGGCACATTTTCTAGCCTTCCTTTTTCTGAACAATATTCCATTTTCAGCATGAAGATCGCAAGAGGTATATACTGATTTGCTGTTATGGCTCCACGCACATATTGCACAAAGTGGTGTTCCTGGAGCGTCGGGAGGAGAGGATTGGAACAGCGTTGGGTGACGGGACAACAGGCGCTTTTTCCCATCCAAGTAACTGGAGGTTCAATGCTTCGCTGCTCCCTCCACAACGACCCCCTACACCGCTTCACAACTTATTCCTGCTCCTGTTTGGTTCTTCTTCATCCTGTCTAGGTCTCCTTTACACCTGTCCATTCCCGTCCAGCTCGTTTGCTTGGCGCAACTATCGTTTATCTGTTTCTTCTTTTTATCATCCGTATTCCGTCACCATAATTATAATCCATTTTATGTGTCACTGTCCCGTCAAAATGTCACTCCATGTAATGAAGCTGAACACTGAGTTATTGATTTTATATTCAGCTTTGATGCAAAATAATCTACGAGAGGGAGTCAGCAGAAAAAAAAAACAGAATTAAGGCATGAAGTCAAGCCTTTTTTTCGTAGTATACAACCCTTTTATCAGACAGAGAACAAATGCACCTAGTACAAGAAGGGGGGCCGGAGAAGGGGTAGGGTAGGAATCCCTTACGTCCAGGAACAGACTGAGCAAAGACTAAAGACCAGCAGTCCCGCCAGTAGATAGTCATCAACCGCCACTCCCCAGGACGATGGTGGTTCGGTCCTCTCCTCTGTCTTGCCCTTAATGGGGAGAGCTGCTGGTCCCAAGGAGCTGCTGCCTCTCACTCTCTGACGCCCATGATAGTATACGTAAAGGCTAACTTGCTGCTCATTAACAAGGTACTTTTTTTCAGAATAGAAACACTAAGTCTCTGTGAATGAGTATTATAGGGAGTACTGAGGAAGACGAGGAAGTAGTGTATGCTTATATCCCTTCCCTCTCTTAGTTGATGTGGGAGAGAGCCTACATAATCAAAGGTCCACATGACACACAAGGTCTACCCAACCTACTTAGCGTCATGATGTGGTCTCTTCATCGTGATTGGATGACATTCAGTAGCATAGTGTTGGTCTCACGTGAATATTACGCAGTGAATGTAAAGTCGTCACATGGATTTCTCTGTTGCAGACGAAATAGGAAATATACGAGAACGTAACAAAAGTTTGAAATGTGGAATTCATAAATGTGGAATGAAGGAGCTTGACTGAGATTACAGACCTAAAGGGGTGGCCACCATCCCCTCCGCCTACACTCTGATCGGGGCGGACTGACAACACACACACACACACACGCGCACACGCGCACACGCGCACACGCACACACGCGCACACACACACACGCGCACACACACACACGCGCACACACACACACACACACACACACACACACACACACACACACACACACACGCACGCAAGCACGCACGCACGCACGCACGCACGCACGCACGCACGAACGCACGCACGCACGCACACACAATTATAATGTCCCCTCCCCCTACCCATCCTTCATCTTCAAAAAAATTAAAAAAGAAATTTGGTTGGAAACAATAACTAGAGAATTCTTTGATGCTACAGCTGATCACCTCATAAAGACGACCGTCGAGTCCACACTCCTAACTGATTATGAAAACAATTGACTTTTTTTTTTTTAAACTTATGAAACGTATTAATCTTCATAATATAGATATTTTCTCCCTTGCGTATCTTTCCTTAAGTCTCCAAGTGTGTTTTGTATGAATAAGGATATCCAAGAAAAAAGATCCATACAATTCCTACTCTATTATAATTCCGTTCCTAAGGCCGCCTCCAACTTCCCCTCCCTTGCCCCGCTCCACGCCTCAACGCTCTTATAATGGAGGGTGACGAAGCGGGTGCCGGGATAAGTTTGATACATGTGACACAGGCGTTGTGGCGAGAAACACAGGAACGCTTTTCACTTCCCCTTCCTCTTCATTCCATTTCCGCCTCCCTCTTTCCCTCTTTTCACGCCCTTCCTTCCTTTCGTCTTCCTCGTCAACTGAGAAGACCCCTGCTGCTCCTTCCCTTGTTATGTGCTAATCAGCTGTAGAGGTGTGGACTGAGCACTAAGTGGTCATCCCGTTGAATAGCATCCTAAGTTATATCTTCCCCTGCTATCTCCCCCGCGTGGCCACAAGCGACGGCATGCGTTGAGGGACATCCTGTTAGAACGTCAATGTTAAATTTCACGGTACTGGAAGCTACTCCCATTCATGTTTCTGGAGAGTATTCCATTTCATTTGGGATTGTTAGTTATCGACAGGCAATTTCTAGTACCATCAGCCCGTTATGGTTGTGAGTTTACATACCTACGTAGCACTGGACCCTCCCATTCCTGAAAGCTTGCACCATCTTACCCCTCTGAGTTTCCTAAAAGTACTGAATCCCTTAAACGAATAACGCACAATGGACGTTGGTAATGGAGGGGAAACATGCCACAGTGCAGGGGGTGCGGTAGGTTATATGGGAATGTCTCTCGTTACTGCCATAATTTTGAAATTTATAACCCAACAAGTAATGTTCCGTGCCGGGGGTGACGCGAGCGGCGGCCAAACCAGCCAGCCATGACGCCCGCGGGCACCGATAAGAGGTTATGGCCCGACAGGAGAGCCTCACCGACTCTTACCTCCAGATTTCTTCAGGCTCTCCCTATCTAAACGAGCAACAAAACTTAATGAAATGGGGGAGGCATTACGCCGCTGTTTTGTGCCGCACCTTGGCACTTTAACTGTCGGTGTCTCAGTTGCCTTTTATATGCCGAGTACACAATGAGGGGGGAAAGGCCTCCTGCGGAATGGGGCGCCGTTATCGCAACGGTACTGTGTAGGGGTTACTAGTAAGGGTTACGTGTTTGGCACCTAAATGGGAAAAAAAAACCTGTCACATCACTGAGGTAAATACTCGCCTATTATTTTCTTAGCACTACGCACGGCAAACACACATTGTATTATAACTAAAGAAAACAGCACGATAAGAGTTCAAGATATTTTCGTTGCCACGCCGGACACGTATCTTTTATCCTTATACAGTGCCGACGCGATAGCTTGGCCCCGTCCACTTAAAACGATGCGATAAATAAGCAACAGTAGGCCCTGGTCGACAGTGCGGCTGCCGAAACTTATCGCGGAGGGACGTGGGCTCAGGACCGACTGGGGCGCCTGTCACCGGTGCACTTTCACATCAAGCCAACGCCCTACACCCAGGCAGCCTACTTAAGACTATCCTTCCCTTAGTAGTAGTAGTAGTAGTAGTAGTAGTAGTAGTAGTAGTAGTAGTAGTAGTAGTAGTAGTTACTGTTGTGGTAGTTTCTGCTATTGTTATATTCTTATTGTTATTGGTGGTCATGTTACTGCTCTGGTACTAGCAATGCAACAACAACAGCACTGTGCCAGCAGCAATAAAAAAAATAATGACTGGACAAAAACCCTGAACACCCGTTATAAACATAGTAAATGGCCAACATTGTGATTTATGAATGAATATGGATGAGCTAAAAAAATACTGGTCTGAAGAGTGCTTGGTCTTAGTGCACGAATCACATCGCGAAGACCAAGGCTCCTGAACGCCGTTTCCTCCTCTCCGGTCACTACTGAAGGATGGTGAGTGTCCACCAACACTCAACTCCTTCATTTGCATAATCTTTTGTGCACGTTTAAGGCGTCAAACCCTCACAAACACGCTTCAAGATTTTAGCAAACCTGTTGTAATAAACTTTGTATTTGCTCGTGTACCTTGAGCTGTTGTTGTTGTTGTTGTTGTTGTTGTTGATTTTATCATTACTATCATTATCATTTTTGTCATTATCATCATTATCTTTATTAATATTATCATTATTATCATTATCATTATTATTACTGTTATTCATATTGTTGTTGTTAGTTCTGTTACTACTATTACTACTACTATGAGATCGTCAGAATATGGACGGAGAGCCTGTCAACCATAGAATACAACCAAACTTAATCTAACGATCTTTGAAATTTCGCATCCTGAACCGTCACTCTGTAATGATTAGAATATAATAAGAAACTATTCATATTCATCACCTCCCGCGTCTCTCTATATAAGTCATAAGCGTTAGTTCAGAAGCGAAAAGTTGGTCATATTCCATCAAAGGCGGTGTGAATAGCCTCCCATTTAGTCAATCAGCTTTGGAGAGCGACCACCACCACCAAACGTACTCTCTTCACCATTCCCAGTCACCTGTTCGTATTTCCTCACTCGCATCGCTACCATCATGTCTTTTCTAGTCATCAGATCATCAACACACTACGTTCGTTTTTTTTTCGTGTCTTTTAAGGTACTCCCTGTAACCAAAATCCCGATTCTGTCATTCCTAACGCTGCAACTGCTTTCCTTGCATCGTCCCTCCTTTCGTGTTTTATCACATCTCTCGTTGCCTCTTTCGCTCCAATGCACTTTCACACAAGCAGCAGTGAGTGAATATTTCATCAGGTTCTCGGTGCTGGTTGGTCTTAGGTTGGTCCCTGGAGACAGCCCTCACTCCCGACAAGAGGTATAAAATGCTCACTCCTGATCGTGGCGCTCCGAAGAAGATACTATTATTACATACACTACGTTATACGAATAGTAAGAGAATCGAAACATTTAAATTATACGAAGATAAAATAAAAAAGCATTTAAATAATATGCAAATAGAAAATCAATAAGTCTATCGAGTAAATGAATAATTCCATAAGGTGCCATAGATTAGATACAATGTTGATTTAAAAACCACGACACCGTCACCGCACTACTTACGTGGCCACCAAATCTCAATACGATGGAATTCGACAGAAGTGCGCTAGGATGCAGAACCACTGATCTCCCTCTTCCCCTTTCTAGCCCCAGTGTTCCCTTCTCGAGCATTGCAAACCCCTGGAACACATTGCCGCCAGCTGCCGCCTTAATGAGAACACAGCTCACCGCAAAACGGCTCATTACTGACGCTGACTGTAGGGTGGAGGGCTTGATGCACAGTGCCCAGATTCGCATGTCAGAAGGGCGAGTGGCACGTCACTGAGGTTGTTAACATAATGCCCTCAATAGCATCTTGGGTACTCCATGGGAAAAAAGAAAAGAAAAAAACGCCCCGTCCCAGGTGTCAGGCGTCGTATGAAGTGAAGCATGAATGGGATACATATCTATGAGGAGTCTTGACGCATCCAATATCATATGTTTATATATTTTATCGTGTTCTCTCTCTCTCTCTCTCTCTCTCTCTCTCTCTCTCTCTCTCTCTCTCTCTCTCTCTCTCTCTCTCTCTCTCTCTCTCTCTCTCTCTCTCTCTCTCTCTCTCTCTCTCTTTCTCTCTCTCTCTCTATCTTTCTGCTGATTAAAGCAAACTCTACTTCTAATTATTTAAAGAGAGCACTGCAGTTTTTATTGTAGATATTCAAAGATATCAAAGATCGTCTCTCTTCTGTCCACTCTGAACACACACTGACCATCGGCATCCAACCCACTCTCACCCTCGTCTCACCCGTTGCATCCGCCCTCACCTAACTTCCACCACATGCTAATCAGACTAATGGCATCCAAGTCTTCAACCCTCGAATTAACTCCTGGACCAGTAAGTACCCCACACTTTTACTTGTACTCACTATAGTATGGAAACCCACCCACTGAAAAAAAAACATGTTCCCTATAATTTCGTACTCTCTGAAATAGTCTGATAAATTCGTAACATTAATTTTCACTCTCTCTAAGGGAAGGATATGTTACAGGTTACATGGTCCATCTTCATAAACACCTCCAGGAAGCATATTGTCGCTTGATGATTCGAATCCTTGAACATGGTCATGGATTTTTGGCCCGAGAGGTAACTATCAGGACTACAGCATTCCATCGTGATCCGGAGATGAAAAGTATAAAGTCTGCTCAGTATCGCATCGACTACGCAACCGAAATATGGCGTGCGATAACAGAAACAAGTGAGCATCTCCGACACATGTTTACGCGAGGAAGCGAGACGCGGCTGGTTCAGTGTTGTAAGCCACTTGTGATCCAGGGATGAAGACAGGATGCTGCTCGCCGTCCGTTATTTCCATATTCTTATTACTCAAGCCTCCACCAGATGGCGTGATGCACCAACCCGAAGGGCTTTCAGGCACGTAATGGTGATGATGGTGACTCATATTCCATCTGGACACAACTATCTACGGCAGCACTGATCATTGAGTTAAGTTTTAGATTTTCAGTACAAAATTGTTTCATTGTATATTTTCAAGGTAAAAAGATAATAATTACTCTTTGGTAGGTTGAGCTGTAACCTCCATTATTTCCGTCTCCTCTTCTCCCTCCATACACACACGCACACAGTTAGTTATCTGCTATAAATACATCCCTTGCCACCTCTATAATAAAGTTAATTGACGCCATACCTGTTCGCTCGGCATTGCAATATAATAAACGAAGCTTTTCAACAACTCAATTATTTTTTTTGCAGTAGCCTTGCCACTCAAGATATATATCTTTAAAAAATAGAGACTTGCCTCAAATACACACCACAACTGTAAAGCATTACGTACATGAGTGAGTCTTAAATCCCCGATGGTCAAAAGTTGGAGGAGTTACCCATTATATTGACAGAAAACTGGATCTGAGGATAGATAATTTGATCTAATTTCTAGCATCGTCTCGAATTACAGACCTAAATGTCAAGTTAAGATCTCTTCACTATTGTCTATGGCTGCTTGGCCTCAATTAAGCAATGGAATGTAGACCGAGACCTTAGATTGCCGCCCATGTTCCTCCCGCGTCCGAAAGGGCGAGAAAGGAAGACAGTTCGGGGCGGCGAGGAGGGAAACTGTACCTCCACCACCACGCCAGGTCGCTGCAGAGAAGACGACTCCACTCGCTCGAACGACAGCAAAAACACCACTCTAATGTAAACGGACATGTGACACACTAGCTGCCTGGCTCTCGGAGGGATATCGACAGATCTAAGAAAACGGAGCACCAATCATCTTGATCAGATCACTGTGGCCGAGTCCTGACACTCACTCCTACTTAAAGCGCTCGATACTCTCTCTTTCTCTCTCTCTGAGTTCAAATAGCTTAGCCTTCACGCACTTAAACATGAAATTCTGTGACATGTGTCTCTTCTGGGAGTCTAGTATTTTAGATATCACACACCTGTTGCACCCATGAATCATGCAGCAGCAGGTGTGAAGGACAATCATGGGTAAAGAGTCTTCTGTTGGCTATCTCTATGAGGCACACAAGTATACATTATGTGTGCAGGTGGTGGGGAAGGGATGTTGCTGCTGCATCCTCAGACCGCTTGGAGAAGCCCATCATCAGCACCGCATAAAGTTACGTAGTGTGAGCCTCGTGCTTACCACACGACTGATTAGCAAGTAAACTTGCTATTAAAGCGCAATCTGTATTCCGCTCAGGCGAGATTCTCGGGAAATAGACTGCACCTGTCTCTTTGGGGAGCCAGCAAGGGGAGGGGGAGCATGTAGAGGAATGGAGAAAGTGAATGCTAATTGAGGGAAGATGTAATAATTTGCTGACATAAACAAGTCGAGGTGGACGGCCCCCGACCCTCTCTACCTGGAAGGCATTCAAACCTTCCTAAGCCTTCGCTTCCTAACACGGAGGGAAGCACGAGGCTGTTGGAATAGTAGTGGTCTGTAAGGGTGCGTATAGTGTGTGTGTGTGTGTGTGTGTGTGTGTGTGTGTGTGTGTGTGTGTGTGTGTGTGTGTGTGTGTGTGTGTGTGTGTGTGTCTGTGTCTGTGTGTCTGTGTCTGTGTGTGTGTGTGTGTGTGTGTGTGTGTGTGTGTGTGTGTGTGTGTGTGTGTGTGTGTGTGTGTGTGTGTGTGGGAGGGGGGGGGGGTGTATGCATATGAGCGAACCCCGGAACAAACACCAAAAAATACAAACAGACAGACAGGCACACAGATACAGACAAGCAGACAGCAACATAAGGGATGAAGTGAAAAATAATATAAAACAAATAAATTGGAAAAAGGTGACAAAAAAACAAAAAAATAACTAATAGGGATAAAAAAATATATAAAATTCAATTTATGAGAATTAAGAGAAATGCACGATACAATTTCGAGAAAAAGAGAAGAGCAAAGGGAAGAGAGAGGGGGAGGAAAAAGAGGTGGGCGTGGAAGAGAGGATGAAGGAAAGGGATCCGGTAAGAGTATTATGGCGAGTGGCGGCGGTGTGGTCTTAGGCAGGCTCAGCTACTACAGGCAGAGGAGGAGGAGGAGGAGGAGGAGGAGGGAGAAAGGAAACTCTTTAGGAGGTGAGAAAGGGTCACAGGTGGAACGAATGGACTGGAAGTTGAAGGGATGGTCGTTGAATAAGCATTAAAATATATATATTATTGAAAAAGAACATGTCGGTGTTGTTAGTCGCTGCATGAAGTTCCTGACGTCATTGAATGAGCATCTTCTTGTCTTTTTGTCTACAGAGAATACCGAGAATATACTTTCAACTCCTTCTGTTACTGGTAAAAGTTGATCATTGTGTCATTAATCATTGTCATTGACTTTTTTATCTTATATTTAAAGTAGCTGTGAATGAATAGACAAATAAGGCACGTTTCTGTTCCTACGAGTTGGTATCAAACACTGTCTGTACAAGGACCAAGGAGAGTCAGGTGGAGTGTCCTTCAGTCTTCTCCAGCACCTACATGACTGGAGAGAGAGAGAGAGAGAGAGAGAGAGAGAGAGAGAGAGAGAGAGAGAGAGAGAGAGAGAGAGAGAGAGAGAGAGAGAGAGAGAGAGAGAGAGAGAGAGAGAGAGAGAGAGAGAGAGATGAGAGAGAAAGAGAGTGAGAGAGTCATCAATTAATTATTTTTGAATTACTATATAAAGGAAACGGTTTTTATGCAATGCCATTTTTTTTTCTCTCTCTCTTCCTTTCTCTCGCTCTCTCTCATTTTGATCAGTCTCACCGTAAACTAATGTACTTGTCTGATTCCCATACATAAACCTCACACCTCACTATGGCAGATGATCTATATAAGGCTTGTACAGTATTACCCAGCAAGCCAAGATGAATACAAAGAGAGAACAAAACCCTCCTCCCAATCTTTCTACACACCCACCTTTCGCAGCATTGATGGATCGCAGCCACCATGCAGCCCTAACTCGAATCACCCAGCCACACGGAATACATGGAGTGTGTGTGTGAAGTGCGTGTGGAGCTGCGACTCCCTCCCATCACGCTGCCACCTCTGAACACCCGCCAAGAGAGACAACGACTCGGTAAGTAACAAAAGATCTATACTATAATCATACTCTCGTCGAGGAAGACAGTGATACTCAGGGACAACAAAGGACACATTCAATACAATATTTACGAAACCGAACAATCAATGTGGGATGAGCACATGTTATGGGAAACGAAAAGTAACGAATGTTTTCATAAGTATCCATCCATCAGGGTACCTGCCAAAAAGACAACAGCATGAGAGAACAATGTGGTGTCAGACCGAGCTGCTTATTTACTATTTCACACACGCTTCAAAAGGCACAACAATCAAGCAATTCCGGAGAAACAAGAGTTAATCACGCCTAATAAGGAGGACTGGCTGGATGTGGTGTCGTGCTGAGCCTTAGGACGTAGTAGTGTGACTTGCCGCCCACATTGCAGAGTTGCTTTAAAATAGCTGCGCGTTTCCCATTAGCTGCAGCCATGACTGTGTGCTTTTGTGTCAAGGTTAGTGTGGTAAGCAGCATGAGTCTCACGCAGGTAGCATCAGTTTGATTAAATATATCATCTGTCTACACTAACCTAGACTGGTCGTGGACACAAAGGATGCAGCACACGAGCAAAGACGTAATATAGCAAGAAATCAATGAAACATATAGTTAACCAAAGTTGGATGGGCGACTGAGAAGGAAAGAGGTTTGTAGATATTGATTAATTATATGAAATTATTCAGTTCAGGGAATCTTTAAACAATAATAGTTAAAGATTCAAACCCATTAGATTGTACCTACGAGATTGTAAAGTTCCAGGTAACATGACAAGTCGTTCTAGTAGTCACGAAATAAGATCTGGCTGAGGTTCGCCTCGCTGTCTGACCACACACACACATTAACGTCGTCGTCCATCACGTCGGAACAACAAGTGGTTGCCTCCGTTGTGGTTGTGGGGTGTAGCGACACATAGGGAGCCAGCAAGGTGAGAGTCTATTTATAAATCATGAGCAAAAATGGAGAGTGACGGGATAATGATACGGAATATAAGGTACTGAGATAATGTAACGTAAGGGACAACAGCAATGGTTACTTTTGAGAAATAAAGAAGGCATGCCTTGAGGGAGGGGCCACTCTGACCGAGGGGCAACAACTGTGATGGGACAGTGGCCAGAACGAGGCTGAAAATGACCGAAAATCAGTGAAGCAGAAACGAGGCATAACACGCTATTTCAAAACTGCTGAAAGAAATTTATGAAAATACCTCTACAGCGAGGAAGAAAATAGCTAACCATTCCAGCAATATTGCAATTTCCTCCCTGAACAATATGTTGTGGCAGAGCCGAGACCTGATAAATTTAATCCTTCGTTTTTTCCGAAAATATTCCATTCACAGTCTAGTGTCAGGAGACGATACAGCTCAACTTTGAGTGCCAGTGGCGAGCTGTTCTCGCGATGGTGGGCAGCGTGGGGCCGGCGGGGTCAAGCGTGTGCAATACACTACAGCCCACCGATAACGAGACGCACCTCCGCCACACCTCAGATGATGGCCTTCATATAATTGGGATTGATTTCACATGCTAAATTGGACCCCAGGAATTTTTTTCCCGCGAATATTATAAGAACTTTTTTTCTGCAAAAAAGTTACCACAACCATTTATTACACGTCCAGAAGATATCCCGCATAGAATATTACTCTAGCCAGTAATACGTAGTGTTTAGTGAGGTGTGAAAGACAAGTGTGTGTGATTCTACACCATTTTGAAATCTAAGATGAATGCATGAAAACCATAGGTGAATTTACATACTAAAATATCAAGTGCAAGTATATTCGTTGATTTACATATGTTCTTATTCCTGTTTACGAAGAGAGGGTTATTAGAGGGTCGCAGAAATAAAGGGGCGTTACCAAGCGAATATAGGTCCGGAGTTGACGCGACAGGACCGACGACGGGCGGAAGGAAGGACACCGCCCACCGCGACCCCGAGTACCAATGCCACGCCCTTGTAATGCCTAACATCCCTAACACAACCTTTCCCGCCCTAGACACAATCTCTTCCGCCCCCGACATTACCCTCCTCGCCCCAGGCACAACTCACACCGCCCAGGACAAAATTCCTTCTGCCTCAAACACGACCTCAACGATGCCTCACGCCCACGCCCACGACATGAACTATCCAGCCTTTTTGCTTCTCCACGACGTCCCTTTTTTTATTTCATACCAACAAAAATCTAAGACCACAACAACAGTAATGATCACTAAATAATTTCCTTGTCTGAGCTAACCCAGCAGAATTTCACAACATATACGAGGTTGTTGAAACATTTCATTTTCAATCCAATGCATTTCACTTTCAATACAATTCATATAGAAGACAAACAGTCCCTCCCACATGAGTCTACCTTCCATCTTCTTTTCTCTCTGATTCGGGGACACATTTGGAGTCGCAGGGAAGCGCATAAGCCTTGGTTGCGGCACGTAGACAATGTTTCGAGACACACCCATCAACAGATCATTTACCCCCACGTCAGTCCAAGAGAGATGATGTCCTTTGTCCACCACTGAATTAGACGTGACAGAGGAAGGGACAATAAGACAAGATGACGCGACCTTTTTCATTCACGTCCCTCCTTATCCCTCTTAAAGGTTCTTCCTGAATCATGCCAAGTGCCGTTTGGACTCTAGGGAGGCGCGGAAGAATGGATTTTAAGTCAGTGAAGGAGTGTGGAGGGTAGTGGGTGGCCGTGTGCGTGTGTGTGTGTGTGTGTGTGTGTGTGTGTGTGTGTGTGTGTGTGTGTGTGTGTGTGTGTGTGTGTGTGTGTATGTGTGTGTGTGTATATGAGGCAGGAGCAAGGGCGTATGTACGTATGTAGGTAATGCTAGGGTGGTGTGTGATGGCATGTTGGGAAAAAAGTGGAATTTCTTCATTCTATGCAATCTTCAGCACTGTTACTTCCTCAGCACACTCTCATTTCTCTTATTGCTTCCTCGTCGCGGCAGCCACTCCCATTTTTTATATTTCTTTCCAACAGCTTTTTTCCTTTACTCCTCCTACGGCCCGTCCAAAAACATCCAACAGGTGACCAATATTTTTCAAACACGATGCAAGCTTAAAAAACGAAGCTTTCAGGCATAAAATTGCATCAGAAATCCATCATGAAAATGAATATTTTGAATTGAATAGTTGACGGCCTTAAAAACTTACTTCTTTCTTGGGTGAAATATTATATAAATGATTCTATGTATTTTTTTGACGGATGGGATATGAATAAATGCCGTTTAGCATAAGGCACAACACTGTCTTCTAAGCAACTTACAAAAAAATATACTTAAGTTCAAAAAAAATATGAAGATATCTTTATTGTATTCATGACAAATTTTTCTTTCTGCCTTAGAGATTTTTTTCCCAAGTCACGGGAAGTTTGATACCCTTCAGCCCTGCGCACTACGAGCCAAATGCATATCATTATATTGAGGTAAGTTAGTGTGGGTGAGTAAGTACAGGTGAAAGATTACAGGTGGTCGTAGTGCAGGTAACTCGTTCATTACCAGCAACGGCGAGAAAATCACGATTCAGACACACGACAAAGTAGGTTTCACAAAGTAAGTGGAAATATACAAGAACATTTATCATCATGTTCAATCTAAGTAAATAAAAAAACAAATCCCTATCGATGATATTATGAAGCCGTTGCCGCCATAACCACACTCTACTTTTATCCCTTTCACACATTTGCACTTCTATTTTTCCAGTTTTCTTTTAGTCTACTTCAATATCTTTCCATCACTTTCATCTCCACCTTCCACACACTCACACACCTTCACCCTACATCCTCCCAAACAAAAAATCTCCTCCAGCCTTTCTCCGCCTCTCCCTTAATCCTCCAAATCTCCAATTCTTACATGATATTCTCTTTTTCCTTCCACTAAAACCATTCCTCTTCCTCATCTCGTTTCTCTGTCCCTCTCTCCCCTATTGGTAAGGCAAATGTCCCTTTTGGATTAATATTCCGACCAAAGTTTGCCGAGTGACAGAGATTGGTCGTAAGTATGCAAATATGATCCACTTTTATGAAGGAGAGGAATTCAAGATGTCACATATTGGTGGTGAATCACTGGGAAGGCGTCCATAGGGAGAAAGGGAGAAGGGAAGGTAAGAAGTGGAAAAGGAGGCAGAGGAATGAGGAAGAGAGAGAGAGAGAGAGAGAGAGAGAGAGAGAGAGAGAGAGAGAGAGAGAGAGAGAGAGAGAGAGAGAGAGAGAGAGAGAGAGAGAGAGAGAGAGAGAGAGAGAGAGAGAGAGAGAGAGAGAGAGAGAGAGAGAGTAATTAAGGAGGAACTTTTTTCTGAACTACCATATCGTACACGTAAATATATGTGATTACATTTTGTGCCGAGTTTTCCCCCGAGTTCCTTACAATACACAGAGGAATATTGCACGTTATGACAAATGATGATGATGATGATGGTGATGATGGTGATTATGACATAAGTTTCACCTTTACAGAGCCACAAAACACACACACACACACACACGCACGACTCATAGCTATGGAATCACAATAATTAAGAGCTCTTCAAGTGTATATCCGTTCAGGGAAAAGAGGGAAGCAAAACAGTTGAAGTTTCTATTTTGAAGACACGGAACAAGCACAAGGTAAAAGCAGCTGTTGTTGTTTAGTCTATGAATACTATTGCTGTTGTTGTTGTCGTCGTGTCGTCGGGGGTGGTCTGGGTGGAGCGAGGAGGGTCGACTAAATACATACACGCAAGGCATCCATCACCTGAAACGCCCAAACATAAACTCGAGTTCATGTTTGCACGCCACTCCGCCCCTTACTGCACGCCTTCCCGACCCTCACAGCCCGCAGCAGTCCCTCTCCTCACCCCATCCCGCTCTTCACACTCCACATGGCTCCTTACAGCAACCTTTCCCTCGTCTCACATCTCATTACATCCTTACTCTCTCTCTCACTCACCGCCTCTCATGCTCCTTTACAGTCCATCCCTCCACTCCCCACAACACCCGTCATCACCTCTAACATTACCCTCTCCCCGCCACCCTTCTGATACCTCCACATCCGTCACCACACTCTTGATTAGAATTAAGTATTTGTTGAAGAAAACTAATCAAACAAGAGAGAAAGAAGACTCAGTAGGCGGCAATATCATCTCTGCGCTGACTAACACCTGCCATTGGTCGAAGAAAAACAACTTTCTTCCCTTCCTCAGTTTTTTCTTTAAGACACATCATTTTCTGCCATAATAATGGTGCGAGATCACCTGGCGGGACTTGGCTTTTGGTGGTGGCGTTTTTAACCTCGTATTTCCACATTACGTCAGCAGTATCAGCGCGGGGTGCCTGCTTCACTACCTTCATCCCTTAAATAAGTCAAGATCCTTTGGTAAACAGTGAGGTGGGTCGCCGCGTGACAGTTAATTATCCGCCTTGGAGTAAAAAAGATCAATGTGTATATGACAAAGGCATGAGTTGGGGGGGATGGTTGACAAGGACGTGTGGTGTCCGGGAAAAATTAGGAAAAAAGAAAAAGCCCAGAAAATAAGGCAACGTAAGTATGATGTAGAAGGTATCGATGGCACGTCGAGATAGAAGGTGAGTATTTCCTACCTACACCCACTTCTTGGTTATTCTCCTTCAACATTGCAACTATGTCTCTATTGACAAACTTGTACGGCACACCCTCTACTGGTCTGCCAAAATATAATGTTTAGAGAAATATTGCAGCTCGCGTTGTGATGTTATTTTAATCCGTAACTTACTAGATGTTAAAAAAAAGTTTCCAGTTTTCGTTAAGTTGCTACTCAGTCGTTCCAGCTTTCCGATAACCAACAAGATCACTATTGGTGACAAAATACACGTAAAAGTGAAGGGTCGCCTTATAGCGTATTTATAATGACGGAACATATCTTTTATGATAACAGAGGGCAGTGCTGTACCTCCTTTACACGTTAACAAACCTCCAACAAGTTTGTAAATGTATGATGTTAATTTGTATTCGTGAGTCTTCCTGGTGCAAGTTTATATGTATGTGTCAAAAGTTCCATTGCATGCCCAATTATGTATGAGGTTTAGAAAAAACTACTAATAAAAAAAAAATTGTGCCTTAGGTAAAATCAGCATATAATTAAATGAATACTGGGTATGAAGACAGACTACATGTATTTCAGACTGCACGTATTTTGCCAACAACGCGACACGCCAACCCTGCCACTCTCACTGACTCACCTCTCACGACAAAATAAGGCAAGTAATTTCCTGAGATCCATTTATGGATTTTAAAACTAGAATTGGATTCGTTTATTTAGTACTATGAGTGCCGTGCGGTGGATGAGCGGTAAATAAAAGTCAATAATAAAAGTCAATCAACCAATGTTACAAAGTAGGACATAAACTGTAGATTCAATAATAAAACCCTCAAGTGTTCCACAGTACTTAAACCTGACGCACCCCCCCCCCCCTCCTAGCCCCCCGCCGCTTACTGAGGATCCTGTCGCCGTCCACGTGTGGTGAGCACCAGTGCCAACCCGCCCGCCTGCCGCTACTTCCTCATGCCACTCTCACTTAATTGAGCTGAGTCACGCGCGGCTGGCTGCGGGGCGTGTGTGGGGTTGGGGTGCGTCCGTCACAACACTTTCGCGAGACAGTAACAGTCGCCCAACGATGGCAGTGTCTACGCCCCAAGGCCAGCCTTTCTCCGTAACGTCAGGATTAGTAATGTTTCAAATGTCATTTAAAAATAGAATCCATTCATTCCAATTTAGGTTTTTTTTTCAAACTTATTCTCCTCACGGGGGAACTAAGTAAAGCAAAAATTTGTTAGCATTCTTAACACTAAATATTTTTCGTTTGATCACATAACTGCAGATTTTTCATTGATGGTGCACCTTTGCAGTGTTAGTGTAGTGTAGGGGATAAAAGTATATCCCTAGCCATCAGCTCTCCGTACTGCTGCTTCTACACGTGCAATATCCCGTCAGCATCACTCCATACGGCACCAATCCGCACCAGACCAGCTGTTCACACTAAACAGGCGGTATCTCGCCTCTACAGGAGGAGTCTCAATTAGTTTTTCCGAATACTCGAGAACTGTGGCAGCCCAACTTTATTGTTTGATGAGGAAGTAAAATTAGTGGGGGGGTTTTCCCCAGCCTCGATGGTCTATATGATGTGTGTGTATACATATATATATATATATATATATATATATATATATATATATATATATATATATATATATATATATATATATATAATATATATATATATATATATATATATATATATATATATATATATATATATATATATATATATATATATATATATATATATATATATATATATATATATATATAATATATATATATATATATATATATATATATATATATATATATATATATATATATATATATATATATATATATAATATATATATATATATATATATATATATATATATATATATATATATATATATATATATATATATAATATATATTTATATATATATATATATATATATATATATATATATATATATATATATATATATATATATATATATATATATATATATATATATATATATATATATATATAATATATATATATATATATATATATATATATATATATTATTTTTTTTATATATTTATATATATATATATATATATATATATATATATATATATA
This sequence comes from Cancer borealis, assembly GCA_036785275.1. Taxonomy (NCBI): domain Eukaryota; kingdom Metazoa; phylum Arthropoda; class Malacostraca; order Decapoda; family Cancridae; genus Cancer; species Cancer borealis. The sequence goes on along the minus strand of JAXIVD010001403.1, from coordinate 68,561 downwards.
TATATATATATATATATATATATATATATAAGTAAATAAATAAATATATATACGTATATATATATATATATATATATATATATATATATATATATATATATATGTATATATATATATATATATATATATATATATATATATATATATATATATATATATATATATATATATATATATTATATATATATATATATATATATATATATATATATATATATATATATATATTTATTTATATATATAAATATATATATATATATATATATATATATATATATATATATATATATATATATATATATTCATTTATATATATAATATATATATATATATATATATATATATATATATATATATATATATATATATATATATATATATATATATATATATTATTCGGGCATCTCCAAATAAAAGAACACAGTTGAGGATCTAGCGCACCTTTACATCAGCCATTATTCCTGACGCTGTTCCGAGTCCTTAGAGACGTGACCTTTCGCTGGTACCAAGGACAGTAGTGGAAGCCATTAAGAAGCTTGACATTAAGAAGTTTGATTAATGCTCCTTCTGCGAAATTTGATGGTGTTTTGTGACGACTTTACTTTAAGTTTTGAGCTTGAAACCCAATATCCAGTAAAACTTTTTTTTTTTTTAGGAGAAATGACTATCCTATGGAGAGAGTGCGGGGGTGTTCTGAAATCGTCCTAATTCGTAGTGTTTCCACGCACTAAACTTTTAAAATAGGATTAGCTGGGTAGAGCAGCTCACCAACGCTTGCACCTCCACCATGTCTCCTGTTTGGCTCCTCCTGCCTCCTTACACGTGTTTTGTCTGATAATCACGACGTTAGTTGTGCTTTACGCCCCTTACGCTGCGACGCCCCCCGCTTTATTACATAATGAGGACCAACAACTCGCTCACTGGACCGTTTTTATGCGAGGCAAGTAGTGGCTTCCCATCTCTTGCTGACACCCAGGTTCCTAGGAAAAGAATCATGTAGGACGCAGGACAGCGCCGCAGCCAAAAACTACAGGTTTCGTACTCAAGCGTAAAATGTTCGTCATCTAACCGCTACATACAGGTAATGCGAGGCGGCACGTCTTTAAAACGTACTATATCGATTCAACACTCATCAAATACCTGCACAGGACAGGTGAGGATCAAGGTGACTCTGAATATGAGGCAATCAACCACCATGACTCTCTAGAGCCCACGGCTGTGAAGGCTGAGAGGTCTCGCGAAGCAGAGCACTTCACAGTAAAGAGACCGATAAATCAACTTCACTGAAAGAGTGAAGCAACAGCCGTCGGAGCCAATAAGCGAAGAAGTTAACACCCGACACCATTAACGTGCCAAAACAAACACCGTACATAATTTTGTCACTAGGTGGGCCGACTATACCCATTAAGGCGACCCATGGAGAAAAATTATATAACAATACATAACAAAACCTGAGTTCAAGGGAAAAAATGACGCGACGTTGAAAGCATTTGACGCCCTTTTACTGCATAATTATTAGTCTTAGGCAAATATTCATTGAGACAAAGTTGTAGAGTTTTAAAATGTCTATTAGATATTGCAAAACTATTTCCAATATATCTAATAGCATTTGAGAAAATGAGGAAGATAATTATTTTTTGGCAAAAAGGATGATACAGTTGACATTTTCTCGTTTGTTTAGAAACCAATTTCAATATACTATAGCTCAAAAGAACAAGCGTTTCCTGCTCTATCTAATTGACTCTATACATCTTTTACGTAAACCTTATACTGATGAACATCTGAAAGCAATTCTCTTGATTGGATGCAACAATTCCAAACCAAACATTGATGATATCTTGAAAGCCAAACGTCAGATTCACAAATCTCACTAACCTTTTTTTCTGCTTAGTTTGCTGGCCCGCTGTGAAAAAAGTTTTGTGACCCCTGTGCTAGACTAACATAGCGTGCGAGTGACAACGAGATTTGCATGCTACACTTTAGTGTACTCACACCCTCCATACTGAATGAAGTGTTGTAGGTGATAAAATGCATTGTAATACTTCGTGTTCTCAGTAATCTTAAGTTCACTAGTTTTTCATCACTCATAGTAACCGATGGAAGTCATTTTCCTCGAACATTAAATACGTCAGACCAGGAAGGGTTAACAAATAAACATGTCCAATACGTCACGGTAATTCACCTCGCCATAATGCCTTCAATGTAATTTAGTGATCAATTTACATATGACAATATCCGAACTTACAATTTCCATCCGTTTGACAGTAACTTATGACAGGCAGCAACAGGCGGTAGAGGGAAGGGTTCGGGAAGGGGTTGCAGTCCGTCCTGTCAATATTAACGGAGGTGAGGCGAGGCAGAGAGCTTCCTCTACACCCCGCAACACAAGACCAAGGGTGTCGTTAACGTGGGGTCCGTGGCGAGATCTGTGGTGGGCGAGGCAGTGGGTGGACACATTGGTTGGCTTAATCATGTTTCATGTTCACTCCTTCACTATTAACTTGGCTTAGAAATGAATTAAATCTACAGCGATCGTGATGTGTGTGTGTGTGTGTGTGTGTGTGTGTGTGTGTGTGTGTGTGTGTGTGTGTGTGTGTGTCTGTGTGTCTGTGTTTTGTTCTGGGTCTTTCTGTTTGAGACTGAACGTACATATATGTATGTTTGTGTATCTATCTATCTGGATTTGAATCATGGTTTGTGGATGGTAGTTTGTTTACATTATCTCTCTCTCTCTCTCTCTCTCTCTCTCTCTCTCTCTCTCTCTCTCTCTCTCTCTCTCTCTCTCTCTCTCTCTCTCTCTCTCTCTCTCTCTCTCTCTCTCTCTCTCTCTCTCAGTCCTCGTAACGGTTGCCTCGAGGAATCGTCAACAACCTTTACACAACCCGCCTCTCCCTGCCTCACTGCCTCCTGCATGACCACTACAACCCGATCCATAACCTCTCTTCCCTTCCTCGCTTCATCTGGCACCCCGCCCTCTGTTTTTCATGCCCGTCATTCCACATATTCTGAGGTACCTCGCTTTCATCCCTACACAATCCATATTTTTACTCTATTTTGTTTATCCGCTTGTATGCAGCAAGTTGCTCTTCCCTTTCTGCACTACGTCCATTCTGCACACACAGACCCCTTCGCCATTTTTACTGGGCTTCCACTTTACTAATATCCTTCCTCCTACAGAAACACATCGTCCTTTTCCTGATTCTTCACCCACCTTCACCATTCAAGGGTGCCGTCACTCGCCCTGCTGGAAGCCTTTATGACCTCAAGATAGGGTCCTACTCTCCACAACCTCTCTCTGGCAGATCCCTAAGAACTACCTCCAGAGGCGTCCAGGTGCTGACCCCACTGGAATGCAAGTTTATGGTCGCAGGGGCACTGATGTGACCCTTGTAATGGTTGCGTTGGTCCCGAAACATACTGGTGGCAGTACTAGTGAAAGGAGAGAAAAAGGGAAGAACGTCTTGAATGGCAGGCGTTGCATTCCTGCGACTCATCTGATGTCAAGTTGTGGATCCTTATCAGTTCTTAATTCAACTTGTATTTTACTTAAATTCCCAAGAAGCAATAAAACAAGCAAGAATGATCACTGGAATCCAGCTGAACATCGATACAAGGGTTGTTGTACCGGCTTGAATATATACAAGGCGATCTAGTGCTTAAACCGGCTCTTGGTGATGTAATCTTTAGTCAAACAGTTAGTAGTGATTTGCTTGGACAATCCTGTGGTTCTGAGTTCGATACGAGAGAGGTAAAACCGAGAATAATAAACACACTCGAGGCTTCTCCTATGACATTAATTAGACACTGCTTTTTAAGAAGGGGCTTTGCACTGACGCAGAAAATGTTCGTCCAGTTACCTACACACACACAAGAAGGGTTAGGCAGTCTTCCATTCCTACTCATTTTGCGATGAAGCTTCAAACAAAAACTTCGCCTCAAAGATAATGTAACACCACGATGATTTCACCTACAGAACGTCTTCGATAAATTCACTCAACTTGACACGTAGCTCAAGGTGTCTCACTAAAATACAAAAAAAATACGACACACCAGAACTTCCCCTTAACGTCCTAGGGTCGAGCCTCAGGGCGACAGGTCATCCCGTGTAGGTTGGCTGTCCCGTACATCACTTTGACAACCTCGTTACTGTAAGCCAAAACCGCGGCTCTGACTGTCCTCTCGTAAAACAGTGTTGAGGAGAAAAACGTTATCCTCAATGGCGGTGTGTGTGGGTCACTGGGCAGCCTCGGGGGACAGTCGCTCACAGATCAATAGCTCTCGCTGACGAGCTTCAAACTGGCAGTAAATAAAATTTTCCATTTTTACACTGAAAATAAAATACATAAATTCGCAGACGTCCAAGAGGCCCATCGAGACAGCTACAGAACTACAGAATACCGACACTCATAACTTCTCGCAAGACAATATATTACGATTCAAGAAGCACGACCCACTGTACTTTATGTGGAGAGTGAAAACAAGGTACAGAAGTGTCTGCGCGATGTTGTTTACTCATACAGCTGTGAGACACGACTAGTGTGTCTTATTAACACCCGAGAACTTCCCATCAGAGATTTAACAGCATCACTTACACCTCCGGCATAAATACCAGTCAGGGTTAGACGCCCCGCCTCCTCTGTCTGATAGTGTTGGCTTTTTACAGCGTCGGGGGCGTGACGAGCTTCCCTCCCACGGGTAGCATGACTGAGCACGACCTAGAGGGAGGAATGCGAGGCTCCCCTTCCCTCTACTCCATTACCCAAGTGGAGAGCAAGAGATCATATGCCCCTTTTTGTTCAAATTCCTCGTGCATTTGGAAGATTCATCGTCTCATGTATATACATATATTTTTTCCGTTTGCTTTATTCCATTTTGTTACGGCAATAGTTGATGGAAGGAGCCACAGGATTTCTTCAAACGATAATGATAAAAACAATGACACGTGCTATAAATCTATTTTTTTTGTCGAAACAAACTGAGGCTACAGGTTGGGTACATGCGAACAACAACATCATACAGCGATCCGTATGTAGGTGTCAACAGTCTGTCCTTGAGCTGAATACTATATTTAGCCTGTTCCTGCTGCTGCTGCTGCTGCTGCTGCTTTCGTTGTCCTTGCGAGGCATTAGACAAGACGCCTACGGTTGTACAGACAGACACTCGATACTCTGCTAATGACATCCGGATCAGTATATCATCTTGCAAAAAACATACTAACAGCAAAGTTAACAAAGTGACGGTAAAGCTTGTTTTTATTAAAGTGACTCCCACCTTCTGCTGCCTCCATGAAAGTATCGACGAACACTACCTAAGTAACAAAACATTCGCACGCCCTACGCATAAATACCTTTCTCTTGCAAGCTGACTCTAGAAGTTTTGCTCCCCTTAGTATGCTGGGAACACACACACGCACACGCACATGCACACGCACACGCACAAGCACACACATACATACACACACGTGAAGAGGATGGGTCGATGCCGCCTCAGTAAGCGAGTTAAAGAAAAAGAAAAAAGTCAAGTATTGTGACGGGTGGCAGCACCTGTCCGGGTATGCCTCGGGACACCTTCATCACTACCGCTGCCAAGCCTTATGAATCTCGCTGGATAACACGATAACAATCAAGATACTGACAGTGAAGCAAATACAGAGCTACACTAGAACAAATAGAACAATTTAATAGACTCTGACAGCAAGACGTAAGCAAACAAACACCAACAGATGGATAAATGAAAACCAACAGACAGGCAGATGAATAAGTCGACAAAGTGAAGGACTGACAGACGATGAAACAATCAAACAAATATTAGCAGTAACAGGCAGACAGAGAGACAGCGGCGCGCACACACACACACATACGCACGCGCACGCGCGCACACACACACACACACACGCACACACACACACACACACACACACACACACATACACACACACTCAACTCTAACTATTCCTCCTTTCCTTCTCACAATCGCGCAGATGATAAGAACAGACAACTTTTCTCATTTCCTTGCATTAATCCATTCCCTGAAGTACCTCCGTTGCATGAAACACAACAAATCACAAAGCACATTCACAATCATCACCTAGTTACACATCGTACTTTTGTCATTCAAATCGGTACACAGATTAGTAGAAAATTACAAAAGTCGAATATATCTCGCCACAGACATTTATTTCCCTAGCAAGAAACAGAAACCATTGCACATTCTTCTCAACGAGTGCCAACACGCATGACACACCACCTGCTTCTGCATATTCCTCGATGCCCTCCATCCCACTTTTTTTTCCTCTAGTCAGGACAGATTTTTTCCGCAAAGTAACTTCAGAAACTTTCGAGACTTTTACTTTTAGTCCAGAGCCATTTCCTTTCGGCTGCTGCAAGATAGTCCGGAGTGCGGGTCGGAATTAGACGACTGTACTGGAAACAGTCCTTAGGAGAAGCAGACAGCGTAAGGAATATGAATGAAGTATTCCAAGAAAAAATTACCATCGCTGCAAAATATTGTGTCGAGAGAAAAATTATTACACTTGGATATTCTACAAGGAAATTAATGTAACTAGAGGATGATGTCAGGGAATTAATTCGCGTACAAGATTTACGATCAATAAAGAATATATGATAAATGTTCCCCTTTATTGAAACATGTACGAACAACGAGCAGTCAGAAAGAACTAGGCGGATAGTGAAGAAAAGAATGTGGAGGACACGAATGAAGAAAAAAATAAGAGAAAGAAAATAAATAAAACGACAAGGAAGAGGAAGGAAGGCAGAGAAGACTGTGGGTGGGCCTTCCATGTCTCCTTCCCTCAACCCAAGGAAGCACATCGCCCGCCCTGGAACGTTAATTACTTCATCGGCTGTGTCTCAAAGGGCCTCATCCCCGCCTTCGACACTAATGCCACCGCTACCTGGGCTCCACGGCGGCCCGGCAGGTGTTATCTCGCTCCCAACACACTGAAACTCGAGCCGTCGCTGTGGCTGTAATCTCCGGCAACTTAATGATGATATATGAATGGCCCTTACATTAGTTACTCCGACATACACACGCACACACACACACGCGCACGCACACACACACACACACACACACACACACACACACACACACACACACACACACACACACACACACACACACACCTCATCTTATCAGTGGCTAGCATGGGTGATCTATCCCTAACTGCCTGAGGCTTGACTGTGGCCCTGATTCGAAAGTTGGTGAATCGTGAAATTACAGCGCCAATTACAGAGATCCAGGAAATGGTGATGGTGATGGTGATGTGGTGGTGATGGAGCTGATCTTGGTGCTGCTGATGTTAATGGTGACTATATATTTACCTCAACATAATAAGTATACGTTACTCATGACCATGAAAGTATGTAAAAAAAAAAAAGCAAGACAATGTTTGTGCCTCTCCCTACAAGAAAAAACTAAGGTATAAATCTTGTAGTCTAATTAATGGGTGGGGAGCACATAACCCTAAATTTGAATCAATTAAGTCGACACACACTTCGGCGCATGGGAAACACATTGAATAAGACTCACACCACCACCTCTGTGCCGCTCGTCAGGCTATGCTAGGGGGAGAGGGGGGGAGGAGAGGGAGGACAGGGGATACTCATGTAACAAAATATTGATTAATTCACTCAGTCTATTTACCTCTCCATCATATGTATTTATCTTCTATACATTTATGTACCTGTTTCATAAAACCAGCGCGTTTCACTTACACGAAAAACTTGCCGACTTAAGCTAAGGTCACACTAGGTATTGCTAACGCTAGCCTGGCTTCCGTTTTCCCTGGATTTACAGCGATACGATTACCAGTCTGGTCACACTCACAAGTAGAACCACTAACCTTATGGAATCAGCTGATCATAACAACAACACAAGCCGTTATGGAGGAAGCACATCTCTTCTTCTTCTGCTCACGAACATTTTCCATGAGACTTATAATAGCGTCATGGGACCAACGAATTGAACTATTTATGTTGTTCGCCTTTGTAAAGGTTTGTTTTGGTCTTCTTCTTCTTCTTCTTGTGACCTATTTCGCCTTGATCTTGATCTATGTCATGCGAGAAGTAAATGCTCTATTTGCATCGAATTAAAATGTTTATTTGGGTGTTTTCTTGTATTGCCGTCTATCCTATTTTTCTCTTACTCATAAAACGCCATAGAAAAAAGAAGTGCAATATATTTTTTGTTGCATATATACTGAATAAACGATAGTTTCTCAGTACCTACATTCGTCTACCGCTAGCGCTAGCAAAACATGCCAGTGAAGACCGTCCTGACCGCTAACTCGGTGCAGCAAGAATCAGTAGCCAATGCAACTCAAATGGCTGGCTAATCCAGCCATAACCCCAGACCAAGCGATATCAGAAGCTAGTGTGACCACGCCTTTAGAAAACAAATGAAAGATAAGTTATATGTAAAGCGTATACAATATGTGTGTGTGTGTGTGTGTGTGTGTGTGTGTGTGTGTGTGTGTGTGTGTGTGTGTGTGTGTGTGTGTGTGTGTGTGTGTGTCTACTATATTATTTTTCACTGACAAAAAGCAAACACCTACATAAACAAATTAATCTCTCTCTCTCTCTCTCTCTCTCTCTCTCTCTCTCTCTCTCTCTCTCTCTCTCTCTCTCTCTCTCTCTCTCTCTCTCTCTCTCTCTCTCTCTCTCTCTCTCTCTCTCTCTCTCTCTCTTTTTTTTCCTGGCACACACACACACACAAACACACACACACACACACACACACACACACACACACACACACACACACACACACACACACACATTAGTCATCACTTCTCCAGTGTGTACGGTAAAGCCGTTTACACTCCACTCCCTTCGATGGCGTAGTGGTGTGGGTGGGTGCCTGCTGCTGCTGCTGCTGCTGCTGCTGCTAGCTTTGGCCTCGTCAACACCACCACGGGGGCTGAGCGGTGCCTTACCATTAGCACTGAGCGTGTTTACTTAATGCAGCCTCAGTGTCAAGGCTAAATGAACAGAGGAGACAGACGGGCTCGTGATGCAGTACAAGTTTGTTGATGTTTATAAAGAAATTAATTTTATCTCAATCAATCTTATAAATTACTTTAAGAAGTCAGATAAGATTATTTATTTTACACGAGTTTTCTCTTTTCCTTATTCACTCGAAACTAGACACTCATTCACTCCCTCACTCACTCACTCATTTTACCACACACACACACACACACACACACACACACACACACACACACACACACACACACACACACACACACACACACCTATCATAACTGCGCGGCATCCCTTTCATCCCCGGTTTTAGCACAATTAGCTTCATAGGAATACAATCAATGGCTATAAAGGTAACTTAGATGGACATTCAACACATCCTTTGTCAGATTTATTAGGAAGTAAATCCAATCTAATACAATTAACGATCTCTTTAATTTACTTACATTAATCACTTTTTATGTAACATCCAGTCAAATTTTATCTTAATTCTCTCTTATTTTTATCTCTCTCTCTATCTATCTATCTCTCCTTTTTTTTTTCTCTCTCTCTCCCTTTCTCTATCAACAAAGGGATCTCCCCATCACACTGGTCGGCCGAGTATGATCGCCTGACCTTCCGCCGCAAAGTTCCCGCTCTGAACAAAGGTTTGGTGTTTACTTTACCTTTACTGGAGGCGGCGGTGTTGGTGGCGGGAAAGAGGGAGGCCGACGCGTAAGGGGTAAGCACTCCCAGCACCACCACACCAAGCAGCACTGCCAGGACACTGTAGGAGAGAACAGGTAAGATATACATTACAGTGATTTTGATGGTGTCTTAAATGTGGTTGTTCTTCTCCAGACCACCAATAGTGTCGGTGAATATGTACCTGTCTATCTATCTATCTATCTATATATCTATCTATCAATTTGTCTATCTATCTATAGTCAGATACGTTATTCCACGATAAGGGGAAAAAAAAGAGTATGCGCACACAAACGAACTAACACACACATCAAGACTGGTATCACTTTTGGCAATGGAATATACACAAGAAAACGTCTATACGGGAGAGTCTGGGGAAGTGATATTGAAAGGCTGGGTGGCTGCGTCCTTCACTCTCTCTTCATTGAGAGGGGAAAATACAGCGCCATACTCCATAATTCAACGGAAATAAACTGCATGGGAAATCTATAGCGCGAAAATTTTATATATATCGAGTTTTCAGTGATATATATGTAAATAAATAAATAAATAGAATAATTACGTAAATAAATTGAGATCAATAAAATCCCTTATAAAACATCTAAGCTTTTCTTCTAGAAAAAGAAATAAAAACTGGTTTGTTCTCGTTTCTGTATTTCAAGTCACCAGCTTCTCTCCCTCCGCTGGCGTGGTTGAGCTTGTCACAGGCTTCTGGTCATCTGTACACACCAATAAACTCCTATAATGGGTCATCACGCGTAGGATTTCACAAAAATTCTATCCAAAGAACAGCGTAACTGAATACATTTCTTAAGTACATTTGTGTTTTCCCTCTTTGAGTCATCCTCGATTCCTTCATCACTAGACATTTTACCCACACCATGAATTATGGTCGCAAGGCAATAGACCTTACATTACGCACAGTCGCAGTACTCACACATGGTCTTGCCAAGTCTAATGCTCCAGACAACAAAATAGCCAAATAATGTCACTGAAGGCTACTTTACAGCTTGAGAAGCTGGTAGCTTTGAAATGTATTCCATGTATTTCAAAACTATGTTCATTGTTTAAAAAGCAGCACAAGAAATTCTCCTTACTCAGCAACAGCTGCAAGCTTTACAAGAAATAGAAGTAGAAAACGACGTCGGGAGCCTAACATTGTGGCAACTAGTAGATTTGGACACAATATGTCAGTGTCACAGAAACTTTAGATTTTCTTTCCGTGTTCCCGAGAAGTTTAGAAGTTACTCCATCATCAAAACTGGAAACACAGACATTTCTACATCATGGTTGGGCAAAAATGTAGTGGATAAGCCCAGTATATAAAATTTGTAAGAGTGCCTTAAAAAGAAATACCCACACACACACACACACACACATTATATATATATATATATATATATATATATATATATATATATATATATATATATATATATATATATATATATATATATATATATATATATGTATGATTTCTTATTTTCTATTCTATCGTTATATAAACATAAAAGATATTTCATATTATTCATATTCAATATTTCATCTATTTCAGTAACAGTTGTCTCCCTTCCCCGTTTCTTATTCAAGTATTAAGGCTGCGTCTTCATTGGCCCGTAGCGTCTGAGCAACTTACACCAAAATGCTTTTATATTATCAGACTGCGATAAAGGGAAATTACTGAGTTTAGTATTGCACAAGCTGCCACTCATTGATCACCATCGCGCCCCGTCACTCCTGACCCCATCACACTGCACATCAGAGACATCTATTCCCCAGATGACAGCCACCACTTCGATCCGCCCCCATCCATTACACCACCCACTTTTTTTACCGCCTCATCATCCCCAACCCGCCACCCACTAATCAAACACCACACAGCCAAGGGATTCAGCCACAAATACGGCAGAAGTGTATGGTTTCGGCTGTCAGATACACACCACAACTGCAGCTCAACATTTTTAAAGAGAAGCACATTCATAAAAGAATTTTTTAAAACATTTTGACACACAAACACATGTCACGCACGCGCGCGAGCACACACAGGCACAGGCACAGGCACACGCACACGCACACGCACACGCACACACACACACACACACACACACACACACACCCGGTTCACATCAGGTACAGTCACACGGTAATACGACATGAAGGACAGATCAATGAGACTACAAATTAAAGGAAACTGTAAGTGTTTTGACAGCAAGGAGAGAAAGCAGTGAAAAACTGGTGCTCAGCGTCACGCCACTGTAGCTAAATCAACTCTCGAGACACTAATGCACACCACCTGTGCCCGCCCGCCACCCAGGGCAGGGGGTTCAACCACGAGCTACCAGCAGACACGACCCTTTAAGGAGTCAAATAATGACAATAAGTACAAGAATTTTTCTATATATTTTGATGTGAATAAACACAAACTGGATAAACTATAAACTACAAATTCGTGTCGTATGTGAATCAAACCATTTCCTTGAAAACACAACACATGAATTACGATTACTGTCATAGTTCTTTGCGGTGACAATGTACTACAAACGTTGAACATTCAATGGAATAATAATAGTTTTCTTAAGATAATAATAGCCATATAAATGTTAATTAAGAATAGAAACAAACCTGGTTAAGAAGTATCAAGTTCATATCTAGCCACTAAACTTAACCTCTCTTTAATCTTGATGGGCAAGAACTTACTCCCATTCCCAGTCACTCCCAAAGAAAGCAAAGTGGGGTTTACGTTCCTGTGTTTTTCCTTCAGTTTATTCAGATATTTCTCTCATCAAGATATCATTACAATATTTTCTTTTGTTCTTTCAATTCTCGCTGGAAATTCCATAAAAAATTCATCTAATTATCTCCATTTCAACTTCGATGTGTTTTTACTCTTGTTTTTGAACCTCCACCTATACACGCAAAAAGATTAATTCCTTTATAAACTTTCGTCCCTTTCCTATGACGCAGTTCAAACTCAGAACAACGCTTACATTTCGATTCCTTCAGCATTCTAGGCTTCATCACCTGTCTGGTTTCCGCTAGAAGAAAGCTGCCAATATCCTGCTCCACAAAACCTGATGTCTGTGGGAATGTTTTTGGGTAAACTTCGATATCTTGTCAGGTTCAACGCCTTGCAACGTAGAAACACCCTACATTCTCACTTAAACCACGTCGTTTATAATATATTTTGTTTGTTCACCTTATAACATAGTACTTTAACACGTAAAGAAATGTGTATAGAAAACACTGATCACAATCTATAATGCTTATCAGCTAAATAACAGCGTACCAAAGTCTGAATTACGACAGAACTTCACCAACGAAAGCCCAGCTAAGGAGACCCATATAAAGAATAGTCTCGACGGCGACCATGTCGACCACCGCCGCCCATCATTTAACAGCCTCTAAGCCTGTGTTAAGGCAAGAGCCAGTCAAGGATACAAAGGAAGGTTGAGCTGAGAATTTGACGGTTTTAAGGCTCGTGGTAATGCATCATCTCACGTTTACAGCGTGCCAGACTGCTCGCAAGATTTACATACATGATGTAAATTGATAATTGAAATCCACTTTCATATTCCACAAATACGCTCATAACTCTATCGCACGGAATATGCTGCTAAAAATATATTCATGACAGGAGAAAGAACAACATCGATTTTGTATATTTTCATGATCAAAGGAAATACTTTTAATGTTTCGTAATTCAAAAAGACACTCGAGTAGATTCCGCTACTCTCAATAGCAAGTAACAAGAAGTGATGCACTGAGGCTCAGGTCCCTTCCCTACTCTACCGCACGATGATTGTCTGTTCGTCCACAAGACTGGCAACAGCTCCGCCCAGAGAGCAAAAATACAACACCCATAAAGAACTCCAACGAAGAGGTGCCCGGCGGGACCTCGGGCGACCCTGTAATAAACAGGGTGTGTCTGGCGGCGTCTCCCGTCCTCACCCTCGGTGCTTCACCGCTCACTTTCTCCTCACACGGACCACACATCTGATTCCACAATGACGATTCAACTCTCAGATTTCCTAGATACACATAGACTCACAGCAGATACCTCGTAGGGGTTAACTGTTTATCTTCGTCGGTGTGGCCTCAACCTTGCCTTTCATTAGAGGTACTTGATACTCGCTAAGTAGACGTTGATGTGAGTAAGGGTTCGTGTAGCCATATTGGTCAGCGCAAAGGTCCTTCTCCTTAATCTCCTTCTCTTCAACCAGTTAATTGGATGTTTGGGTGTCTGCCCGCCATGGTGGCCTCCTCCAGAGGGTCTGGTAACATCCACGTTAGTGAAATAAAGCGGCGTTTTGTCAATAAGCTCGTTTGAGGAGTAGACCTTCGTACACGAGAGACTGCACTGACCAGTGAATTAGATCTGCATCATCTCTTGATCCTTCTCGAGACGCATGTTGGCGTGTGAGATAGACGTGAAGATCTTAACGCATGCCCAACAAACTTAACAACGAATGTCTTTTCATATTTCACGATTGATTATTGATGCGAATGAAGACAGGATGCAAAACTACTTCATTAGCTTCCAATGATTCTACTTATACGCATTATTCCAAATAATGCTCGCACAACATACAAACATACAGCATATATGACATTTTTAGTTCACCCATATATACTGTTTTGGGTCACAATGACTTTAATCACTTCAGTCTGTAGACGAGACTGTCAGACGTAGGAATAAATTCCATCTTGGATAAGAGAGAGAGAACGCCTAAACCTCCATCTGTCGCTCTCAGGACGACCAGCAAACACTTACACCCACCAGATGACCCACTCAGAGGCCCGCCGCACACAAGGGGACCGTCACGAACCCACCCACACTGGGCATCCATGCTAGACACACACACACACACACACACACACACACACACACACACACACACACACACACACACACACACACACACACACACACACTAATAATAATAATAATAATAATAATAATAATAATAATAATAATAATAATAATAATATGAAGAAGAAGAAGGATAAAAAGAAAAAAAAAAAAAAGGAAAGAAGCAGTTGGATATTATTTGTACTACATTTCAAATTTGTGCAAGCAAAAAAAATATGCATCATGAAGTGTCACATATCACTTAACGGAGGGAGAGTAGAGTGTGGGTGGCAAGTAGGGTGGGAGTGGCGTGGGCGTTGCATGCTTACACAGTTGCGACAGTGAGAGGAAAAAAAAACATAACAAAAAATAAATGAACTTTCAAATGCAGCACAAACGTCATCACTACATAGGGAAGTTTGTCTTTCTATATGTATGTGCATATATGTGTATGTATATCTATGTATGTGTGTATATATGAATGTATGACTAAATGTCTCTTCACCTGCCTGTCTGTCTCATATATCTAAATTCAATGAAAGAAGGTCTTGTATATAACCGTCTGTATGCCTATATTTGAATGTAAATATCTTTCAATTAAACACAAAGTCAAACGCTTCCTGCTCCTCCTCCCCTTCCTCAGCTCAGCCCAGGTCGTCGCACCAGGGCTCCGAGAATGCTGCTCGTCTGGCTTCAAAAGAAAAAAATTAGCAAATAATTAATCCATGGTTTTATTTTACAAAGGCGAATCTGGGTTTTTTTTTGTAGCCTCCCTGTATGAAGTGTTCTTAAAAAGTACTTAAAGAGTTTCCGAAGCTTACATCCTATTAGGGGACTTTAATTACTTTTATGCTGATGTTTGTGAGCTCAGACAGGCTGGAGAATAAATCTAACGCACTTTCCACAACGTATATCAAGGAGTCTTCTCGGCTTAAGGGAAACAAAATAAACGCCTTCATGCTTGTTAGAATTATGTCCATTCCTGCAAGTGTTCAGAGATTCCATCACATTGAAATTAATTACTGGCTTTTAATCTATGACAGGTGTCGCTTTGCAGGTGAATGAGCACGAGAGGCGTAGCAGAAGTACACCATTACCGTGTCGGGCGTGGCTCCCTCAGTAGCGCCTCAGGTGACTGCAATCAGACCATCCGAGTCGCGAATTATCACAGTCACATAGTTAATTAGTCGGTAATATCACAACCACATTCCAAACCATAAAGTACGACGCTGATAAGACGAAAATAAGGCTTCAGAAGCGGAGATTATCCACGAAGTTATCACCGCACCCAGACATAAACACCTTCCCCCTTTCCACCCCGCTCATTTTCATCATAAGCATTAACTCCACACAGCACCCAACACCCAGCCCACCCTACCCCCACGCCACGCCATGCCATCCATCGCCTCGTATGTAAACGCCCTGTCTGTCCAGCCCCCATTATCTCTTCCTTAACTACCTCACCCATGGTCGTATTCCAGCAGCGACCAGGTAAAAATCCCTGACAGGAGACGCATGTATATCACCTGCCATGAGCCTTGTCCTCCCTCAAGCCCTGTATAGCTAACGCATTTCCTTCTACTTTCTCTGCCACCACCATCACCAACAACCACGTACACTTTTTTTTCTTTGCGTCCCACTTCCTCTTCATCCTCTTCCCTCCATTGTATCTTTTCCTCTACTCTTTCTCTCTCTTTTGCTCCTACTATTTCTTCTTCCTCTTCCCCCTCTTTCTCTTGTTTCTACCCTTGCTCCTCTTCCTTGCAAGCTCTATAAACGTAAATGGATAAGGGTAAAAGCTGATTTACCGAAGTTTATCAGGCACCTGCCCACGTAATTTATTTCTTTATTTACTTATGCTGAAAGTTACGCTGCTATCAAAATACTTGCGTGTGGTGTGGGTGGCGGGCACGCACGCAATATTCAACAGACCACACACGCAAACAGAGATCGAGAAGGAGCTAAAATATGGGAGAAAGCAAGGAACATGTTAGCATTACATTCTCCTCTTTCAAGAAGGTAATACAACGCAGATTTCTCTTATAAAGCGACCACCCTGTAATCCTTGGTAGGACGCGAATAACCTCTTCTCATTCTTCGTCAGTGCGAGGACAACAGTGGTGGGTGTTCGGCATCGAGTCTCCATCAGGTACTTGTGCACGCCTCACTCACCACCAGCGAGGAGGCGATCAATGCGTCCGAGTAGTAAATCACGAGAAAGACTCTTGTTACTATGCGTTACCTCAATTAAACCTGTATCTTTTACAAAAAAAATTGGTTTTCTGTTTTTTTTATTAACTTTATTCCACGCCACATCGACTTCATGTTGATCGTGGCCTTTGTTAAGATTTATATCAACGCTGAACGACTTTCTGCTGCATTATGTCGTCGTAGGAGAGCAAATTACACCATTGCTTTAATAGTAGGAGAAAAAATATTACTATTATTATTACTATTATCATTATCACAACAACAACAACAACAACAACTACTACTACTACTACTACTACTACTACTACTACTGGTGGTAATGGTGCTGCTACTACTATTACTACTGTTATAATCATCAGTTTTTTTTCCTTACTATAATATACATCTAATCTAAAAGTTAACTATGAATGAGCCTAGATGATGCAGTAGTCTTATAATCCTTGATCGGGGTTGGGTAACTGACAACGTTTATAACTTACAGACAATGAGTATCCTTCCTCACGATCTTTAATCATGGTGTGTGTGTGTGTGTGATTGGCTTGATATAAAACATTTGCATGTACAGCTGTCCATTTATCCAGTCCGGTACAGCTTTGTCACCACTAACACTCACGCTCAACCAAGGATGGTAGAGACAGATGTGAACCCTGAGAGTATGTATATTGAACCACGAATCCGAAGCGCTCTCGAATGCGGATGAGAAGCAATGAGTTCCCGACCTTGACCTTCCCTCAATCCTCCTACCCGTTAACGATTCCAATTCTGGGCTTCGATGCTTCGTTCACAATACAATGTTGGTAATGCTAGTAAACCAGATGAAATTCAAACTAATGTTCCAGATACGAAAATTACGATGTTATGGAAGTGGCTTTTGTGCTTTATTTGAAGTGAAATAATTGAAATTATTCTTAAACTACGTCATCTTATTAACACCAAACATAAAACTGATGAAAGTGAGTTCTGTAATTACTGTTTGTAACGAAACATTTTTTAAATAACAAAATTCCGTACATTATAGACACTCTGATAAATAAATAAGACAGATAGATATCCACCAAATTGATGTACGAGCGAGTAAAAATACAGATAAGTGGACAACCTCTTGACTGTCAGTAACTATCTAACACCAACCAGACGCTGCCCCTCCCATCCCATCCTCTCCCCAAGCCGGCACGTGTCCCTCGCCCAACTCCAACACTTCCACTACCATCTCCACCCACTCTCAGCCTTCTCCCGTGCCCTCATGCCCTTATCACTCATCCAGATCACGACTCATGTCTTGACACCCTCACCCCACCACTCACCACCCTCACGTGACGTCTCATACCTCCATCCATCCGTATCTCCTTCACTTGCATTGCGACCTGCTGCCTTTTTTCTCATCCTGGCCTCATATCTTGATATTCTTACCCTTTATACTCTTGCCTTTGCTCCACCTATGCCTTTACCCTTGACTCGCGCCCTGACCAACCCCACCAACCCTAACATAGTCACGCTTTCATTCCTCCACCCACGTCTATGTCCCAAGCGGCCGACCAAAAATATTTATCCAGCTTCATCTCCATGAATGAATGAATGAATGAGCAACAGAAATATAACATTCTAAACTGCAGTTTTGTGCAGCAATTCAAAAGTTTCTTTTCCGCCTAATACTGAGATGCACGAGACATTAAGTGGAGGGGGTAAGGTGCAGCGATAAACAGTTGTATATCAAAAGTTAGATTAAAGTTACACACAAAAAATTAAAATTGTTCATTATTAAAGTGCATAAGAAAATCTTAAAGTACAAAATTCGAAAGGAGAGGAGAGGAA